>CAUOFW020002369.1:121974-195601 GCA_963454935.2 Ilex paraguariensis
ATATATATATATATATATATATATATATATATAACAATTTTTTTTTTTAAATTAAAAAAAAAATTCATTTTAACTAGGGGTGAAATTTTTTGACTCAATACGATGACACGACTCGAACTCGACATAAACTTGAAAATGACCTAACACGTGAATAAGAAATATAAAAGATTCACAATTTTATGATGCAACATTAATCTGATACGACACGAGTCGATTGTCATTTTTAATCGTAGCCAGTAAAAAAAAAAATTAGTCATTTTTATTTTCTATCCATCCAACTAAACACAAATAAAAAAAAATATATTATTTCTACTTTTCATTCTTGAAGGATAGAGTATATCCCTCCTATTTCAATCCTTTCTACTTTTTTTTTTTCGTATCAAACAGAGCATAAGACAGTCTCTCGAGATGAGATGTGATAGTAACAGTAATATTATGTTACCAATAATAAGTAAAGTCATCAATTAATTATAAAGTAATAAATAAAGTTGATGAATCTTAGTACGCCAACTATTACATAAAGTAATTATTGATAATTATTAAATCGACAGAATCCATTAACTCATGGCATGCTATTACTTTATTAATAACATCACGGGACATTAATGGCCTGTGTCACCGTTAGTTTTCCTATCCGTCGACGGATGACCATAACCGACATGGTCATCGTAGAAAAACCCAAAATCCTCTTCTCCGTCTCTCTGTTTCGCTGGTATTCAATCCGTGAGCTTCAGTCCAGCGGTCTCTCTCTCCCTCTCTCTCACGCACAGAAACATAAACATTGCCTATTCTCTCTCTCGCAATTTCACCTTTGAGAGCTATCAACATTCAACAATCACCAATGGGTTACGAAAACGATCCGTGAGTCTTACATTCTTCCTATCATTAAATTAGGGTTAGGGTTTCTGAAACTCAATCGATTAATTGTTCTTTTTCAGGTACCGAGACGAAGATGGAGAGCCATTGATGGACTACGACGAAGTCCAATCCGAAGACGAACACCAAGTAGATCCCAACCCCAACCTCCTTGATGACAACCTCGACGACGACGATTGGGGAAGACAACAACGAGAGGACCGGTCTCCAACCCCGGTATTCAACGAGTCCGATTCGAAATCGAAGCCCCGGAAAAGGTTGATCAAGAAAAGCTCAACAAGTTTTGATAATAATTCCAATTTTGATGACGATTACAATGATGATGTGGTGGGGCTTGTGAGGGATGATTCGGACGGTGATGTTGCGACCTCGTCTGGAGGTGGAAAGAGGAAGAAGCTTGGGAAGGATGGTGGTGGGAAGAAGAGAGAAAAGAAGTTGAAGTCGAAGCATGGCGGTGAGAAGACTCTTCAGACAAGGAGGAGTGGAGGGTACTCAGGAGGGCGGTCCAGGGATCAGGAAGGTGATGCGGAGGTCAAGGAGATGTGGGACACGATTGCTGGTGGCGATTCTGAGGTTTGTATTCTGTAGTGGTACATCGTTTTGGAGCTCTTTAAAATTTCTGATTCATAGGTGCGCTGTGGGTTTTGATACAGTGATTTAGCAATGCTTTCTGGGTTTAATTGTGTCCACCAACTTTTTTTTTCTTTTGCTATGGTTGTGAATGGGAATGGGAATTGTTACTATAGTATTGGTTTAGAGCTGACTTGTGTTTGCAAGATTAAAGATGTGTTCTCTATAAACCCCATGATAGTGTGATACAATTATGTTTTGCAACTTGTAAGATTGTCCAGAATTCAGTGATAAAATGTTTTGGTTTGTTTAAACTTTAAAGAATATTGGGTTGATGGTTAATAGAATCTTTATGAGAGCTAGGTTTTTGTTACTTTAGTTAGAGAAGATAGGTTTCACTGTGTGCAAAAGGAATAGTTTTGTCAGATGACATATTTTTCAGAAGATTGAATATTTTGTGTAGTTTCTGAATCAGAAGATGGTCCAGTTTTGTTTGGCTGTCTGGAAGAATATTTTTTTCAGTTTATTTGTTATGCCTCCTTATTCAAGGCAAAAATGGTGCTGTTTGTGCAGAAAAGTATGGCTTTACTAGTTCATCCAATGTTCCAAAAAGTTGAATTCCTGCTATTCATGCTTCTCAGAGTCTTGTAAATTGAGTTCTTGTTAATGTAAGGAAATTATACCTGTCCGGGAATGCTATCTTTCTAGTTTGTGCTATTCTCATGTTCTGTACTTCAGTTGCCCCATTAAATTTATAATTACTGTTTTGTTGTTTGTCAGTGTGGAAAATGTTCAAACTAGAGTTGTAATGATTGCTGAGATTGCTAAATCATTTGTGTTTTTTTTTTTTTGGCGCGACAGTGATGCAGACAGTAAAAAGCGACGCTTTTCATTTATGTGGTTTCAAGTTTCCTGACCACACTCATTTTTGTCATCATGCTGTGTTGTGCTCCTTTTAAATATTTTTTCCTGGTAATATATGCTTTGCACCCATTACTACAGTATTCCTTTTTATTTTTTGGCTTCTGAAATGGTATAGGATGATCAAGAAGGTCCTAGGACATTGGCTGATGATAACTTCATAGATGACAGTGGTGTGGATCCTGCTGATCTGTATGAAATTAACAATGAACCGCACTCCCCTGGTGATGCTCCTGAGGTTAGCACCATCATTACTTAAAAACATTCTTAGTACTGACAGTGTATTGCCTTTAAAGGTTTCTTGTTCTGCTCTTAACTTCCAAAGGACTTACTGGTTTTTTTACTATGCTATTTTGGTAGGCGGAAGAGGGTGAAGAGGATGACGAAATCAAGCAGCTCTTCAAGATGGGCAAAAAAAAGAAGAAGAATGAGAAAAGTGCTGCAGAAATCGCATTGCTAGTAGAAAGTGTCATGGCTGAGCTTGAATTTGTTGCCGAAGAAGATGCAGAACTGAATAGACAGTCAAAACCCGCCATTAATAAGCTCAAAAAGCTGCCTCTTCTCACAGAGGTCCTTTCAAAGTATGGTGGTGGCTTCTCATAGTTTTGCCGTTGTGTTTCCATTGCAAATTTTGATCTTAGGTCCCAATTCAATTGATTTTGGTGCAGGAAACAGCTTCAACAAGAATTCTTAGATCATGGAGTATTGGCACTTCTGAAGACCTGGCTTGAACCCCTTCCAGATGGAAGCTTACCCAACATAAACATCCGTGCTGCTGTATTGAAGATCTTGACTGATGTACAAATAGGAATCCTTTCATCTTATTCTTTGCCATACAGTGATTCTTATTCCTTTGAGTGGCAAATTTGTAGACCCTAAAATGCTGCGCTGATGATGCAGTTTCCAATTGATTTAGAGCAGTATGATAGAAGAGAACAATTGAAGAAGAGTGGTCTTGGGAAGGTTAGAGTCTTCCCTATGAAGCTACAGCCACTCATCAATAAGAAATTAATAATTATCTAGTTTGGTTGAACAATCTTCAACCAAACTACGTACTTTATAAGCAGCAACTATGTACTGATTTACTTTGTATTGCACAGGTCATAATGTTTTTGTCAAAGTCTGATGAGGAGACCACAGCTAACAGAAGAATGGCTAAGGATTTGGTTGATAAATGGGTAATTCCCCCCCCCCCCCAATTTTTTGGCTTCCCAGCAATTACAAGAAATTGTATGGGATTTGTATACCGCAGGATATAGTATGTCACTGGTGTAGGTGGTCTATGTATTATTCCTCTTTCAAAGATCATACTTCTTGTTTCATTGTGTTTTTTACTGGTAAGTGCCAAAAAGTCAGATATCAGTACGTCATGTCTGGACTGTTTTATTTCTTCATCATCATCATCATCAATATAGTTGTTTTGTTTGTTGACAACAGTGTTTAGTTTATACCTTATCTCCTATGATATATTGGGCCTGTTTGGAATTTGTTTATGATTTGAAACATCTATGTGTGGATCTCTTTATGAATATGTTTATATTTGTATGATCAATTCAATTTGTACTTATTTTATGTAAAGTTGTTGCTCTTTATTAACTAATTTCTATTAGTATGTTCTTATCAGTTTGAACATATTTGATGTAGAGTCGACCCATATTCAATAAGAGCACAAGGTTTGAGGACATGCGAAACTTTGATGATGAGAGAGTTCCCTTCCGGAGGCCATCTGTGAAGAAGTATCTATCATTTTGCAATCAACTTTGTGCATATTCTATTTGCATATGACTTAGACATCCTGTGGTTTCTAGTTGTAATCTATATAATCTTGCCTCACTTTTGTGCTTTCTTGACACTTTCAACAGGCCAATGAATAAAGCAGCAGGAATGGAATCCCGAGATGATGATCTTGATTTGGCTGGATTTTCGCAGTATGCTTTCATGACAGATTTTATTTGCTTATTACTTGTTAGGCAGACGAATCTATTTTCTTGTGCTATGTACTATGTTCTAGCCTATATTTCAGATGTGATTTTTCTAAGGGCACTGCAGGGAATCAAAATCTGGTCAATCGTCCAGACAACATGCCTCCAGACCTGAAGCAATGCCCATGGATTTTCTGGTGCGCCCTCAGTCTAAGATTGATCCAGATGAAATTAGGGCCCGAGCTAGACAAGTTGTGCAAGATCAACGCCGGCTGAAGGTTGGTTTCTTTTCCTTTCCTTGGGATGTTAAAATTCTGATAAAATGAATGATACTAGGTTTCAGGCTCCAAGTTAAATAAGAATTCGTATGTCCATGAATGTTCTGTTCATAGACTGGCTATTGTTAGTTTTCTCCTGTTAAGTTCTGAATTTGGCTATAGAATGATATTGCTTAAACGTTAAAGTAGAGAATATTTATTCTACTATAAAATGTGAATAAAAGTGAAAAACTTTTGTTTGACTAAAATAACCTTAATAACTTGAGTAATGCCCATATTATCTTTTTTATTTAATGACAAACACTAATATTATTGAAGGTTACTTGCATTATTGGACTTCTGGCTATTAAGTTGCTTTTGTATTTTCCGTAAATGCTACATATATTTTATATGTCAAGCATGAGTTAAAGAAGTTCATCGGTCACTTATAATGTTACATCTCCAATTCATCCAATCCGAAGATCAGTTTTCTTCAGATTTTGGCTATATAAAATTCGTTGTTATTAATTTAGCAGTTCAGTTTAATTTCTAATTCCTTATATGTCTCATATTCTTGTACTTGCTCAAACCCTAGGTTTATGGGTTTCTTTCTTGTGGTCATCAAATTTTACTTTTTTGTTTCTATGTTTTATGGTTGTATGGTCTGAATTTCCATGTTTCTTGTAAGGGGTATACATATTTCTTCAAAAAGTGCATTGTTTTATTCATCATTAACGAAAGAACATGTTCATATTACCATTGTGATTATAGATTTCTATTTGCATTCATGTGATTTATGATTTTGTGATTGGTTATTTTTGTTAATCTAATTAATTTTGATTGCTTTTAGTAGGTTTGTTGGCAGCAACTTGAGAAAAATAAAGGCTCTATAAAACTGCTGTGGGCTTCAAATATTATGTGAAGTTTGATTGTACGTTGTTTGGTTGTTGAGAATTAATATAACTACGAAAAGAAAGGGAATTGATAGAAAAAAATATCATTACGACTATGTGTTGTTGTATTTGACACTTTTCTAGTTGAATATATGTTTGTGTAATATGTACAGACATATATTGAAAGAAGTTATTTGTGTATATGTGTACTTATGGTTGTGTGCGCATTTATGTAGCATCCTTATAAGCCTAATTGCCTGTTATATAGAAAATAACTTAAATATTCAAGTACTCGATAAGGTATACCCGAATTTGTGACGTTTATGTGTATGTCAAAAATTGATCTAAGGTCTTTGAACCCTTTTGCAATTATGGATTTGATATTTAGTTCGAGTTTTGTTAGAGGCTAAATATTTGTGGTGCAAAGAACAAACAATCTTTATTAAGTTAAAAATTTTAATATAAAAATGGTTGCACGTGTGCCCAACTAGTTTGTCTGAAAAATGGCTTCTAATTGTCAAAAGGTCTGTATAACTAACTTTATAGAAGCTCTAATCATTTAATTAGTATCATATTTTTGACTTTCTCTCTCTGTAACTATATATATGTGTGTTTGTGTGTGTGAGCCTATATGTATCTGTCTATCTGTCCATCACACACCAGATATCTATGTTGTTTTGCATGGTCACTTGTTGATTGTTTCAACCTCTTTCTCCTTGTATTTTAGTCTTTAAGAATGAATTACATTTGAGTCTTGCACAATGACTCATATGAGTTTGAGTTGGCTTGAATGTTGCTGAGGTAGTTTTCACTTATTTAGCATGCCAATTGTATAAAACAAAATGGGTTACCTTATTGCGAGAAATGTGAATCACCTTGCACTTGCACTTGGAGGAACACTAGTTTTTATTGATTGGGGAAAAAACTTTAGTAGATTAAGTTGTGCTTTATCACTACCCTCGGATTGTTACAATAGCTCTCCCTACATTGCTTAAATATAGTGTTTCATGAACTATATGGAGCACACTTGGGACCTGCGCTGCAAACCTGCTAGTGCTACCAAAATTGTTGACTTTGAAACAAGTACAAAAGCCATCCAGAGATGACTTTGAATATCTGCTTTCATACTAGAGTCTTTGTTTTTGGCTGCATTATGTGCTGGTCAAGATGCTTACGAAGAAGCCATTAAATTGGTTGCAAATATTTTAGTGCATAATGTTTCCCTGCAAATTGAATATTAGAGTTGGATGGTTTCTCATGTAATTTGGAAGGTATATCTAATGTTTGCAAATACGTGGAAAATCTGTGGCAATGCGTTGAAAGCAGAGAAATTCTGAAACTTTATTTATTCAACTTTTGATTGCGGCAGTTTCAAATCAATTTGGCAATAGCTTGGGTCATCAGTGTGTGCACATTTATATCTCATATCACCAGAGGTGAAGCAGGGGAGGGAAAGTTTATGATATGGTATAAATTAGTTGCTGAAGGAAAATGTGTGATCAGCCCTTGTTGAAATTCTTTCGTCATTGTCCGTGAGGTGTAACCTCCCTGCAGTTTAACCCCCACTTAAAAAAAAAAACCTGTACGTGAAGGTTTCCCTTCATATGGCTCGATTCATTCTCAGATTCCCCGAGAGGCTTCCTTTCCTTGTTTTTTGGGTTGGTGGCCACAATAACAAGAAACTATGACCAATAGAGTCAAACACTTAACTACATCCTTACGCAAAAAGCGATGTTGTTATGGTTAAGGCTTTCTTTCCCTTATTAATAAAGGTGGCGTGGCATTTTTGCGGAGTCTGTGTTTAGCTGGTTGAGCCTTCGCCTCTTGGATCGTCTTCTGCCCAATGCGGTACCCCGCTTTTTGGTTTCCATGGGTTTACCTTTTTCACAGGTCGACCCCATGGCAGCAAGAAAAGACGATCTTCTGCTATACACTGGTGATATCTGTATATCAGCACTGTTACCTTCAAGTTACTAGAGTAAGCCCTCAGCTGGGTAATTAGAATCGATTATCCATTGTGTTGGATTTGACAATACTTTTACATTCCTGGAACTATCATGGCAGGCAGTGGTTTAATGAAGCTACCATGGGCAAGTGGTTGCGGAGGTATGAGTAGAAAACAACATTTTATGGAAGTCTGTGATTGAGGGGAAATATTGAAGTCTTAGAGGGGAGCAAATGACAAATGAGGTCAAGGTTCCATATGGAGTTGGGGTGTGGACGAACATTAGGAAAGAGTGAGATTAGTTCTCTTAGAAAATCTGTATCTGATGGGGATGGGCATGTGTTGGGTTCTTGGCAAAGCAGTATGGTGTAGGGCTGTCAATGGATTGGATGTCTCACTACCTGTCAGCAGTGGAAGTGGACCAAGTCCTTGAAAGGTTTGAGCTAAGCTGGCATAATTTTCTTATGCTCCCTTCTGTTGCATCGGTGGTGTGTGTTTTATGGAATGCATTCTAATTTCTTCTCCATGTTCTGTGTATGGTGTGTTGTGCTTTAGGAGACTTGGGTCTTTTTTTTTTTTTTTCAAATTTTCCATGTACACTTACTAGACAAGTTCAGAACTCTTGAGGTTTATTGTTTTTTCTGGGGTAAGTCCTTGAGGTTTATTGTTGTGTTACTGGCAGATGAATAAGAAGTTGCAACAGTTGAAAGCACCGAAAAAGAGGCCGCTTCAAGCTACGAAACTCAGTGTGGAGGGTCGTGGGATGGTCAAATACTTGTAGACACTCAGCTCGCNGTTGTGTTACTGGCAGATGAATAAGAAGTTGCAACAGTTGAAAGCACCGAAAAAGAAGCCGCTTCAAGCTACGAAACTCAGTGTGGAGGGTCGTGGGATGGTCAAATACTTGTAGACACTCAGCTCACTTAATTACTAAGAAGAGTGTGTTACATGGCTTATTAATGTACATGGCTATTGCATTGGACTTGAATCAGCCTATCATTATAAGCCATCAAAGTTCATGACAGTATCTACTTTGGCTGCCTTGTCTAGAACGTCAAACTTGCTTCCTCAGTTCATCATAAGCGGTCACAGATGAGTTGGTTGATTGGAAACTTGCTGGCAGATTCCTAGAGCATTTGGGGTTTTCGTTTGGCTGGTTAGACCATGGAGGCTTTCCAGCTGCTATGCAAGGTTAGCAACTGTTTAGTAAGTCAGATTTATTTGCTATTTTATAAAGGCAATGATACTGAAATTATTGCGTCATACATGGAACCAAATGTTCCTATTTGTAAGGAATTATGTTAATCCGAGTGCTGCTTCCATTGCTTCTCAACTTTTAACTATTCAATAATTGGTAAGGTAACTGCATTACTGTACAAAATGTTCTTGCTCATCTTAAGGATTCCCTGCCTTCTTTGATTCTTTTTGTTTGGTCTCTTCAGAATTCTTGAGCTCAACAAAGTCTTCTCTCAATTGTTTTGGGGTCAGCTAATCATGAATCTTGTTTCATTGAATTCATGTTCATATTAGGCGTGACAAGCTTTATATTGGCTGTCAGTTACTAAACACATCTCTTTCTTTCATACCTTTGGATACCGGCTGGGTAAAAGATGCTTTCACCCGCGAATGCTTCAATGTTTATACGGGAGATGGTTGAATATATATGGGTCCAAACCAAAGGTATATATTATGAAGTTTTAAGTTAGCATGATGTGTACGAGAGACTTGGACATTGTAGCAAATTTTTTGGGCAGACTATAGTCTGGTCTCTCACCTATGCTTTCTGTATCACGTTAGCCCCTTTATTATTACATTTTCTCATCTTCAACCACCAAAATTCTCAAATTTTCCCATTTGTGACATTGAACATGAGTATTTACTAAATATTCGGATATTGTTCATCCTTAACTCTCTCTCTCTCTCTCTCTCGGAAGCTATCAATTAGACACTATCAATGCAATGGAGAATTCCCTAGCTTATTTGGATGTTTATAACATGATGTTTGAATATTGGGGCGCAAGGTGTTTGCTGAATTGTGTAAAGGAAGTTTAAGATTTGGAATTGATTGATGCTGAGTTGGTTGTTTTGGGCAATCCAAATTAAAACCCATGAAATTACTTGAATCCAAAGTCAGGTTGATACTAATCAAAAAATCTATTCATTGACATGTCTATTTCATAGTGGCAAGTGGCGAGGGTTTTCCACAATGATCTTATAACTCAAAAAGGACACTTTGAACTCAATGTAGTTGATCTCTTACACATCTAAATTTACAATTCAAAAAGGACATAGCTACTTTGATGTCTTGTACTTGGATTATTTCTGAATAGCTACTTTGATTATATGCACATGTAATTCACAATAGATGTCGAGCAATTTAAATATTGGTATATTAAAATATGAATCTAGCTAAGATAATATAACAGATTCAAATTTGAATTAACAGTCATGGATATAATTCTATCTTGGCCTTGTTGGATTTGAATTTAGATCAAAACCCGATTTATTCACATGTCTATTTACAAGTATAAAATCCTTCACTATCCTATGCCACTTTACAAAAATATGGTAGAGGAAGGATCCTTACCAGTACTGCCATATGATAAATCTTATATATTAAAATTTGAGCCGATTCGAGTTCAATCGTAGCTGCTAGTGCCAATTAAAATTTGATTCTAGTATATTAAAATTTGTATTTTTTACGTATTAAAATTCAGGCCAATTAAAATTCGATTTAAGTTGATTAAAATTTGTTTTTTAAGTATTAAAATTTGAGTTGATTAAAATTTAAAATTTTTTATGTATCAAAATTTGATTTGGTTAAAATTCAATTGGAGTTGATTAAAATTTGATTCGAGCCGATTCAAATTGGTTTTTAATCGGATCGAATCAATTTTAATCGGTTCAAATTTAATCTGTAAAAAAATATAATTTTTGATCAACTTGAATTTTAATTAGCTTGAATCAAATTTTTATTGGTCCAAATTTTAGTACGTAAAAAAAATTCAGAAAATAGAAGGAGAACCATTGAAGATATGCTTATTTAGAGGTTTTTCAGTGATGTTTTAAATAATAGAGGGTCTTATTGAAGATATGTCTAATGATAATTACTCTTAAATTTTTTATTCCCGCATTATATGAGTCAACACAAAAATAAATAAGTTGGATTGACACGACATAATGAGTTAAATGGATTAAATTAGGATTGATTAGTCTTCCACAATCGATACGAACTCATAAATGACACGATATAAACACACATGATACGACTTGATTGTCACTCCACTTTTGATAAGCATTATAGTACCACTTTTTTATTTTTGCTTACCGAGAATTCTATTGTATTGCAGAGGTAATGTACTGAAAAATAATTTGAGTCATTTATTTTAATCTAAATAATTTTCAATGGTTATTGAAAAAAATTAATAGAGTAATAGAAAAATCGTAAAATAAAAAGAGTATATGTGAGGCATTTTTAATAGTTAAAAGATAGAATTACAATAAGGAGGAGTAGATTTCCACTAACAAACCTTAAGTATGCATTTAGTATTTATTTGGTTCTCAATTTTTCAATTGTGTTTATTTGGTCTCTAAGATTTCTAATTTGTATCTATGTTGTCCATTCTCAGATATTCGTAAAAAATTGTAATAGTTCTCATGACACGCCAATCTTATGGATTCTAATTTTGTGTCTATTTTATCTTTAAAGTTTTTAATTTGTGTCTATTTAGTCTTATGTGATTGACGTGTGAATCATAGTGGTTAATAATTTTTTGACGGCCGTTTAGAATTGAATTACATAGATACAAATTGTGAATCTTAAGACCAAAGAGATACAATTAGTAGATCAGTAATGTTAGATTGACTAAAATTTGAGATTAAATTTGGAACTCAAATAACATGGCAGTTGATTTTAGCTTTTTTAATTAATGCTATATCATTTGAACCCCAATAAAAATTACAAATAATCAACTGCCATGTCATTTGGGATCCAAATTTAATCCCATATTTTAATCAGTCTAGCATTACTCTCCGTAGATTAGGGACCAAATAAATATTACACCCATAATTTAGGGTCTAAATGTTTATTTTACCTTAAAATTTGTGTGAACTGAAGTACACATATCACAGCAATTGCCTGAAAGCTTTCATCAAAACCAAGAAAGCTAACAAGCCTGAAAGCTTTTGTTTATTTATTTATCTTCTTCTTTTTTCAAATTGCAGAAAAGAAAGTAATGGTAATATTAAAGTGTGGGGTGGGGGAAATTTGCTTTGGTTAGTTTCCAATGTACTTACCCTCATCCTTCAACCATTCCATCACTGTTTTACATACCCAAAAGACTTATCTGAAGATCACAAGTGAACAAAATTATGGAAGAGCTTGCTGTATCCTTTCTGCTCGACCAACTAAAGCCCTTCTTGCTTGAAGAGGCAAGGCTTTAGGTGGTGTTCGGGAAGAATTTGTGGACATCAAAGATGAATTGAAACAAATGCAGGCCTTTTTGAGAGTTGCCGATGTAAGAACAGAGACTGATCCACAACTCAAAGTTTGGGTGGAGCAAGTTCAAGATGTTGCTTTTGATACCGAAGATGTTCTCGATGAATTCATGCTCCAATTTGGGCATGCTCATGGGGATGGATTCCAAGGTTTTCTTCGTAAGGTTGCTTGCTCCATTAAGAATCTAAAAGCTCGCCATCAAATTGCTTCTGAACTACAAAAAATCAAGTCTAGAGTCGACAATATTTCTAAGGTAAATTCGGGGAGATATCAAATCACGGAGCAGGGCTCAAGCTCTACCGTCATTTGCACCGCAGGGAATGATGGTAAAGGTAATGATGGTCGAGGTAATGCCCTTCTAATAGAAGAATCTGAGCTTGTGGGCATCGAGAAGCCGAAACAACAACTCATTACTTGGGTTCTTGATGGTGATTCTCGACTCAAATTGGTTTCAGTGATGGGTATGGGAGGATCGGGCAAAACCACGCTCGTAAAAAAAGTGTTTGACGATAACCAAGTGAAAAGACAATTCCAAAGCCATGCTTGGATCACTGTTTCAGAATCATTTAACATAGTGGAGCTCCTAAAGAATATGATGAAACAACTCCAAATAAAGCCCGACCCGCCCGCAACATTGGAATCCATGAATGACAAAGAGCTTAAAGTAGTCATCAAAGAATTCCTCCAGGAACGAAGGTATGTGGTTGTCTTAGATGATGTATGGAACATACCAGCATGGGAAGCCATCAAGTACGTATTCCCTAACAACAACTGTAAGTCTTGCGTACTACTCACAACTCGTAGGCATGATGTAGCTTCTACTTCGTGCTCAGATTTCCATGGTGAACATATCCATCGCATGAAAGCCTTGTCTGATGAAGAGTCTTGGGCTCTGTTTTGTAAGAAGACATTTAATGACCCCTGTTGCCCTCTACATTTAGAAGAATACTCGCGAAAAATATTAAGAAAATGTGAGGGATTGCCACTTGCAATTGTGGTAATTGGTGGTGTATTGGCTTCGAAGGACAAAAGTACAATAAAAGAGTGGGAGATGATTCATCGTAGCCTCGGCGACGAGCTTGAAAACAATGACAAACTTGAGAGAATAAAGAAAATATTATATCTCAGTTATAATGATCTCCCTTACTATCTCACAAATTGTTTCTTGTACTTGGGCATTTTTCCTGAGGATTACAATATTGAAATATCAAGAGTGATTCGACTGTGGACTGCACAACGATTAGTACAAGGGACAGAAAGAAAGACAGTAGAAGTTGCTGAGGGATATTTCAATGAACTTCTCAACAGAAGTTGAATCCAAGGACTGGACACAAAATGGGATGGAAGCCCTAGAGCATGTCATATCCATGATCTTTTACGGGAAATCCTCATGCCCAAGTTGAGAGAGCAGAACATTATAATTGTAGCCAGTGGACAAAACGTAAGGTGGCCAGACAAAGTCCGTGGATTAGCAATACATAACTTAGAAGATGTAAAAGAAAACAAGTGTTTTCGGCAACTTCGATCGCTTGTCATATTTGGGAGTGTAGATTCAGGAGGCAATACATCCCCTTTTTCGCTTTTAATTGGTGGTTGTAAGTAGATTTAAGTTATTCTAGGATGGATACATTCCCAGATGGAGTTTGTAAACTACTTCATCTCAGGTATTTAAGCATGAGGGGAACAAGCTTGAAAGCCATTCCAAAATCTATTAAAAAGCTTCGGAACCTAGAGACCTTGGATCTAAGATATACTCTGGTAGAAGACTTAACGGTCGAAATAGCAGGGCTTCAAAAACTTCGATACCTTCATCTGAAATCAGTGAATGGATTAGGTTGTAAAGCCCCTACGTATATAGGAAAATTGTCATCTTTGCAAAAGCTTGGCACAATTGATGTGGACGAGAGCAATGGCAACATTATACTGGGAGAAGTGGGGAAGCTTACCCAACTAAAGACTTTATACATTGCAAGGTTGAGAGGAGAAGACCGCATGACCTTTGCTCTTCCCTTGCAAAACTGAGCAAACTTCATTCATTGACTGTTCGCTCAGTTATTAGAAGAGGACGTGATTTCCTTGATCTGCCATCTTTATCTTCGTGTCCTCCATTTCTCCAAAAGTTGCGACTGAACGTACAACTAGAGAATGTACCACATTGGATACTTTCTCTTCAAAGCTTGGTTAGATTATAGTTAGTAAAGAGCAAGCTAAGGGATGACCAAATACAATGCCTACAAGATTTGCCAAATCTTCTGCAACTTATATTGGACCTGAATTCGTGCATTGGAGAGGGTTTGTCTTTCAAGGATGGAGGGTTTCAGAGGCTCAAGATTTTAAAGCTTTCTTGGTTACAAGAATTGAGATGGGTGAGAGTGGAGCAGGGCGCCATGCCCAATCTTGAAGTGCTATGCCTTTTTGATTGTCCATTAGAGGAGGTACCGGTAGGGATTGAACATCTAACCAACCTTTGACTCTTAGAACTATTCGATATGCATGATTCATTCATTGAGAAGTACTCGCACACATTCTTGAGATTCGTGTCGGAACCTACAAAAACGGTGTTCGTGAACAATTGTATCTACAATAATTGGAAGAGTTGTCTCCAGGTTGGCACCTCTTCTCCTTCCCGCTAAGTATTTGCTGCTTGCATTTTGATTCTGTTATGCTTTCTCTTGTCTTCTTCTCCAGCAACTAATTGGTTTGATATTTTCTTTTTCTAATTTTTTGCTTCATAATAAGTGGTTAGCTGATTAAAAAAAAGGCATTGAAACTATTGGGTTTTATGAGATAATTTATTGACCTAATTTATCACAATTACTGGATTGATAGAAAGGTCCAACCAATATTGGACTCCATTGTCAATCTAATGTTATTGATTAATTAGGTCAATAAATTAATTCTAAGTAACATTGCTTAAAATTCTAAATTTGAAACTTTTGGGTATTATTACCATTTTAAATTGTAGTAGTCTCATATCTGCTTGGATATGATAAAGTTTATTTTCCCCTCAAAAAAATGAAAGGCAAGTAGAGAAGCCTTTTGGTCTGTTCTTCTCAAGGTATAAACATTAAAAAAACTTTTGGGTAATGGTCGTACCTTAATATGATGCTATTTTTTAGTGCAAATTGTTCAATGTGATGTTCACTATCTAATTCATAAGCACTACCTATTCCTCAAACTTCCCTTACAACTTATGGAAGCAACCTCACTCGTTTTTTTGTTTAATTTCATAGTATGTGTATTGTTAAATAACTAATATGGAATAAGGGGGCAGACCTTCTAACTTCTGCCAAACCCTTATGCATACTTCCATGCTATTCAACCAACTGAAAGATATCAAATTAAGATCTATTATGACAATAGTATATATTCGGAAAAATCAGTGGCAAATTAAAGGCACTACCTTAAAGTGATATTTGTCTCGACTAGTAAAGTTTGTTACCAGGCATAAAAGCTTCTTCTTGCTTGTGAGAATCATTTGATTCCTCTCAGCCCAAAAGCTATAAACAAAAACAACTAATTCTAAGTTTTTTGAGCCTAGAAACAAAGAAATTCCTTATGGATTGTTATTCATAAGCTCTATCTTTAAGGTGAGAATGTTGCACTTAGGGTTTTTACTGCTTTCCCAGTTGTACATGTTTAAATTATTACATTGGCTATATTCGCAATATGCGGTCCATTCCCTAATGCAGGGGACATCGAGAAATAGACTCTCCTAATGTAGGGGACATCAAGGAATTGATTCTCCTATGCAGGCAACAACTATTACATTGTTGGCCTACGCGCATAGTTTGTGCTTGATTTACAATTAACTACATAAAGCTAATAGTTTGTGCTTGATTTATAGGTTGATGAAGAGGAGTTTATGCAATAACTGGAAGGGAGCAAGACTGATGGTTTTAATTGGTGCTGGAATGATGGTATTGTTGCAAGAATAATGGAATGTTTTTTTTTGAAGTGTGGTTTTAGTATAACAGGTGGTTGTATGCTTATTATGATTGGATTGGAACTTTGTGGTATTGTGGTTGTTTGTACTCTATTGGATTTGGAACATATGTCTGTTAGGATATCATATGTGGGTTTAATTTTGTCTTATATGTTTATTTATTTATAGTATCTTGTGAAGTTTTAATGTTGGGATGTCATATGTTTTTTTATGCCTTGTGTGTTTTGAATTGTGTCTGCTTGTAATATCAGAATGTTGATTCCATTTGTTTTTTTCAACTACAGAATGTTGATTCCATCATGATGAATGTAGGATTTATTTTCTGATTAATGGTTGGAGATTGTTTGATACATGCATTCCTTTACTATTTGGAAACAAGTTTGAGCTCGAGCCTAAGCTTGAATTCGAGCTTGGCTTTTTCACTCGAGTTAAGTTTGAGCTGAAAAGATGGCTCGGGGATCGAGTCTAGACCGAATCGGATCACCTTCACGTAGACCCTAGCCAAGCTTGAAAACAGTCAAGTTGGCTTGACTGGATTATCCTAAGAGTGAGACTGCGCTACGTATATCTGACCCATCCCAAATTCTGCAATGCCGGAAACATTATTTATTCGACCGGCCTTTTGGCACCAAATATCATGCCAAGGAAAATTAAAAAAAAAAAGTGAAAGGAAAAGGAAAAAAACCTCTACGCAAGCAATTTCTTTGCAACAACAAAAAAAAAAAAAACACGATTCTACCAAATCATGACAGGGAAAATCACAACCTTCCCTTTATTAATTAGTAACTCATAATGATGTTAGGGCCTTGATACCAAATCAAGTTAGTTTTTTTCCCATGTCACTTTGAATATCGTTCTGAATACTTATAGCCAGTAGCTGTATAAAATGTATGAGTGCTGCGTCTCTTTCGGATGTAAAAATATTTGAAGGAATTTTGGAGACTCTGTTCGTCTAATGTTGCAGTTCTTGCATACAAAAGGTGAGTATTGCTAATAAACTATTCCTCATTTACCCTTTGCACCCTAAATGATGTTCAAAATCTTAATTTACATGGTGAAAGATTGAAATTCTCATGAGCAACTTGAATTCTTTCATGAAATGCGTTCAAGAGGGTTTGTGTTTCAGGTTTCAGAGGCTCAGGCTTTTAAGGCTTTCAGAAGAAGATCAGTTGTCTTTCAAAAAAAAAAGAAGAAGATCAGTTGAGGTAGGTGAGATTGGAACAGGGAGCCATGCCTCATCTTGAAAAGTTGAGTCTTTAGAATTGTAAATTAGAGAATGTACCATAAGGAATCAAACATCTAACCAATTTTCAATTCTTGTGTATAAACGCACTATTAAAAAAAATGGGCTTTCTATTTTTTCAAAAAAATTTTCCTATATCCGAAAAATACCAACATGCATATACAATTTTCATAATCATGGATGAAAGACTATCAATTAGTACATGCTTGCTTATTCTTTAAAAAATATAACCAAAATCAATTACTCAACCCAGCATCACAACACAATCTCAACAAAGTAAAATCACTTATCAACTTTCGCAACATGTCCAAAAGGAAAATCGTAATGATAGCTCATGGAAGATATCTTAGGGAAGGGAATGTGCATAATTATAATTCACATAATCTACCGTTATTGCAAATTAAAGCAAGTTTGAAATTTACCAACTGAAACAATAACGTCAACACTTTATCATTATCTAAAGCTACCCAAATGTTGAAAGAGTTGATAGACAATTGTGAAAAAAAAAAAAAAAGTGCCCATCAACAAATCACAAAATCAAAAGAAAAAAAATTCAGAAACTCAAAAAATCCGTCCACCAAACTTTTTTTCATAACAAATTAGTCTGCCATTATTCAGATCTATTTCTACCATAATAGGTAGGCTTGTCCATGAACCATATTTCAATCTGAATACAAATTCGATTAAGCGAACATAGATCAGATTTTCAATCCATTAATTTGATCCGAATCTGATTAGAGTTGTCTAAACGGATTTAGATAAGGATTTATAATAATCTGATCTGTTATTAATCCGATCCAAATAAAAAAAATATGTTATGTAAATAAATATCATACATATATTATACTTATACTGGAAAATAAGAAAAAAATGGAGTGAATATTACAATATGTGACTCATTTTTTTCATTTTTATTTTGTTTTCCTCTTTTGTTTGATTTTCCTTTTTGCTTTTACTTCAATTTTTCATTTTTCCTATTTTTTTAGTTCATTATCCAAATTCTTATTGTTAATTTTTTAGTATACATGTGTTTTTTGTGATAATCAGATAAGATTGAATATTCGAAAATGAACGAATTCGGACATGAATTGAATTTTACAAATTCGTCGAATAATCGGATCAACAAAACTTGAGGGGGTTCGGATCTAGGCTAATTCGATCCATATCCGATCTGTTGACAAACCTAATAATAGGGATGGCCATGAAAAAAATAAAGATGACAACTGAGAGTTTGAATTACCCCCAACTACTAAAAGACATACACCAATACATTACTTTCGATAAAGACAGGTGAAACATAACATAATCCTTGAGTATATAACTAATTGAGTTCTTAGCAACCCTTTAGGATCAAGGTATGAGAGATTTATCTCTCATGAATATCCTAGTCCCAGCAAAAAGGGTAGTAAGTGACCATTTATATCGGATGATCTACTAAGAAAAATAATAGAGGTAAAATATATTGAAAGAATTCTTACTCATGTTTATTTAATTTAATCATCCCGGGTCGGAAGGTTTTGATGATGCACAAAAATGGTTTTGCACACCACATGTCAAGTGTAAGTAATAAATGCAGTGAAAGTAATGAAAAAATTAGAGGAGACAAGATTTATAGTGATTCGGTCAACTCGACCTACGTCCACTCTTAAAATGGCTCTAGTTGCCGGGTATTTTATTAATTTAAGGGTATGGAGAACAGAGAATATGAGCTTTGAGGGAGAATCAAGGAAGATGTGATGTCAGGCAATCAGTCTCATCTCTCCCAAGTGTTGATGGGGCGTGCAATTTAGAGTAGTCCCCTTAACAGATTGGGACTACTTTACAGCAACTAAAAGATTATTCTGGTGGAGCTCACGATTTCTTCTCAACGGGCGAGGAGGTTGGGGAGCTCTCCATGAGATGCAGTCAAAGATGACGTGAGAGTGGACTGTTTCCTTCGGTGGTACAGATAGAACTTCCCATGCTCTCCCCCATGATGACGTGACTAAGCAAATANGTGAGAGTGGACTGTTTCCTTCGGTGGTACAGATAGAACTTCCCATGCTCTCCCCCTTGATGACGTGACTAAGCAAATAGTCTAACTGGCCTTAGACTATATTAGGCTTGGTGGATTTTTCAAGAGGTTGGGCTCCTCATTTGANAGTCTAACTGGTCTTGGACTATATTAGGCTTGGTGGATTTTTCAAGAGGTTGGGCTCCTCATTTGAGTTTGGACTTCTCACATAAATTGGGCTATTTGGGTTTGACCCATCATTTGCCCCCCAATGCCCCATGTTCAAGTAAAACTTGGAGAAACAGACATTGACTCTTCAATTGTACTTTTTTTATAGTGCAAACTTTAAGTTTTTTCCACTTTATTTTGAAGAGGGCTCATAATTTTCAATTTGGGCTTTTTCCTTCTTTTGAAAAAACCATNGGGTTTGACCCATCATTTGCCCCCCAATGCCCCATGTTCAAGTAAAACTTGGAGAAGGAGACATTGACTCTTCAATTGTATTTTTTTTTATAGTGCAAACTTTAAGTTTTTCCCACTTTATTTTGAAGATGGCTCATAATTTTCAATTTGGGCTTTTTCCTTCTTTTGAAAAAACCCTNCTAATAATAGGGATGGCCATGAAAAAAATAAAGATGACAACTGAGAGTTTGAATTACCCCCAACTACTAAAAGACATACACCAATACATTACTTTCGATAAAGACAGGTGAAACATAACATAATCCTTGAGTATATAACTAATTGAGTTCTTAGCAACCCTTTAGGATCAAGGTATGAGAGATTTATCTCTCATGAATATCCTAGTCCCAGCAAAAAGGGTAGTAAGTGACCATTTATATCGGATGATCTACTAAGAAAAATAATAGAGGTAAAATATATTGAAAGAATTCTTACTCATGTTTATTTAATTTAATCATCCCGGGTCGGAAGGTTTTGATGATGCACAAAAATGGTTTTGCACACCACATGTCAAGTGTAAGTAATAAATGCAGTGAAAGTAATGAAAAAATTAGAGGAGACAAGATTTATAGTGATTCGGTCAACTCGACCTACGTCCACTCTTAAAATGGCTCTAGTTGCCGGGTATTTTATTAATTTAAGGGTATGGAGAACAGAGAATATGAGCTTTGAGGGAGAATCAAGGAAGATGTGATGTCAGGCAATCAGTCTCATCTCTCCCAAGTGTTGATGGGGCGTGCAATTTAGAGTAGTCCCCTTAACAGATTGGGACTACTTTACAGCAACTAAAAGATTATTCTGGTGGAGCTCACGATTTCTTCTCAACGGGGGAGGAGGTTGGGGAGCTCTCCATGAGATGCAGTCAAAGATGACGTGAGAGTGGACTGTTTCCTTCGGTGGTACAGATAGAACTTCCCATGCTCTCCCCCATGATGACGTGACTAAGCAAATAGTCTAACTGGTCTTGGACTATATTAGGCTTGGTGGATTTTTCAAGAGGTTGGGCTCCTCATTTGAGTTTGGACTTCTCACATAAATTGGGCTATTTGGGTTTGACCCATCATTTGCCCCCCAATGCCCCATGTTCAAGTAAAACTTGGAGAAGGAGACATTGACTCTTCAATTGTATTTTTTTTTATAGTGCAAACTTTAAGTTTTTTCCACTTTATTTTGAAGAGGGCTCATAATTTTCAATTTGGGCTTTTTCCTTCTTTTGAAAAAACCATAGACTATAAATATAGTCTTCTTCTTCATGCTACCCATTTCATTTACTTTTAAGGTTAGCCCCCACTTCTTGAAAACCTTGAGAACTCAAGTCCTATCCATTTTGTTGAAACTAAAGTGTGTTTTCCTTGAATCCTTCTAAGAGTGGGATTTCTTCCTTTTTAGTAGAGTTTCTCAAGTAGGCAATGTCGATTGAAGAGAGNTAATCATCCCGGGTCGGAAGGTTTTGATGATGCACAAAAATGGTTTTGCACACCACATGTCAAGTGTAAGTAATAAATGCAGTGAAAGTAATGAAAAAATTAGAGGAGACAAGATTTATAGTGATTCGGTCAACTCGACCTACGTCCACTCTTAAAATGGCTCTAGTTGCCGGGTATTTTATTAATTTAAGGGTATGGAGAACAGAGAATATGAGCTTTGAGGGAGAATCAAGGAAGATGTGATGTCAGGCAATCAGTCTCATCTCTCCCAAGTGTTGATGGGGCGTGCAATTTAGAGTAGTCCCCTTAACAGATTGGGACTACTTTACAGCAACTAAAAGATTATTCTGGTGGAGCTCACGATTTCTTCTCAACGGGCGAGGAGGTTGGGGAGCTCTCCATGAGATGCAGTCAAAGATGACGTGAGAGTGGACTGTTTCCTTCGGTGGTACAGATAGAACTTCCCATGCTCTCCCCCTTGATGACGTGACTAAGCAAATAGTCTAACTGGCCTTAGACTATATTAGGCTTGGTGGATTTTTCAAGAGGTTGGGCTCCTCATTTGAGTTTGGACTTCTCACATAAATTGGGCTATTTGGGTTTGACCCATCATTTGCCCCCCAATGCCCCATGTTCAAGTAAAACTTGGAGAAGGAGACATTGACTCTTCAATTGTATTTTTTTTTATAGTGCAAACTTTAAGTTTTTTCCACTTTATTTTGAAGAGGGCTCATAATTTTCAATTTGGGCTTTTTCCTTCTTTTGAAAAAACCATAGACTATAAATATAGTCTTCTTCTTCATGCTACCCATTTCATTTACTTTTAAGGTTAGCCCCCACTTCTTGAAAACCTTGAGAACTCAAGTCCTATCCATTTTGTTGAAACTAAAGTGTGTTTTCCTTGAATCCTTCTAAGAGTGAGATTTCTTCCTTTTTAGTAGAGTTTCTCAAGTAGGCAATGTCGATTGAAGAGGGAGTGGTGGAGATTGAAGAAAGGGAGGAGGTAGGCACCATTTTAGGAAGCTTGGAAGCTGGTTTTGAGTATTCGGGTGCTGTCCTGGATAGCCTTGGTGCCGAAAATGGTGGACTGGACAGCTTGGGTGCCAAAAGTGGTGGGTTGGACAGCTTGGGTTCGCAAACCTCTCCGTTGGACAACACTTTCACTCAAACCAGCGCGCAGGGAGGCAATCTGGGCAGTGCAAGAAGGCTGGGCAGCGCACAAGGAGGTCTGGACAGCTCACAAGGAGGTCTGGACAGCGCACCTAACAGACTGGATAGCGCGCGCGCGCAGTCTGGCGAANGGGTTCGCAAACCTCTCCGTTGGACAACACTTTCACTCGAACCAACGCGCAGGGAGGCAATTTGGGCAGTGCAAGAAGGCTGGGCAGCGCACAAGGAGGTCTGGACAGCTCACAAGGAGGTCTGGACAGCGCACCTGACAGACTGGATAGCGCGCGCGTGTAGTCTGGCGGACTGGGCAGCGCGCACGTGACGCTTGGTGGGCTGGACAGCGCTGTGCAAGGTGGAGAAGGAGCTGTCCAGGCCAGCAGGAGTGCAGTACAGGAGCTGGGCAGCAGCCTGGATCGTCTGGACAGTGCGAACGCACGATTGGGCAGCGCGCGCGTGACACTTGGTGGGCTGGATAGCGCTGTGCAGGCTAGAGAATGAGCTGTCCAGGCCAGTAGGAGTGCAGTACAGGAGTTGGGCAGCAGCCTGGGTGCATGGGCAGGTTCGAGCGCCATTCCAGGAGCTGATTCGGGCATCATAGACGCTGATTTTGGTGCCGAAAATTCTGTTTTGTGCAATTTTGAAGGGTCAGTCACACTTCCAGCTACTGGGCAACTTTGTTTCGACGAGCAAAGGCGGACAAACACCCCTCCGAGGGTTGGGCTAGACATTGCAAGCAGTAAGGAAGCATTGGGTGCTGTTTTTGATGATCAAAACCCTACTGTGACTCCTCTGATTCAAGTTCCTCAAGACTACTCCTTACGGCTCCGGAAAAAGAAACGTAAAGGCAAAGTGGGACTCGATGATGACGGGTCTAAAGTGAGTACTCTTTTCAGTCTGTTTCATTTAGATAAAGATATCTCAAGGCTTGTTTTTATTTATCGCATTCCTCCGACTGTGCTGTGCCGTCGGGCTGAGTTGGGCGAGCTTGCTTGCGATGACTCTTCTGGTGATATTGTTGTTTATGAGGAGATGCTTGAGGCTGTGTTAAGATTCCCCATATCCTCTCCCATTTGTCGTGTTTTGCACTATTTTTCCTTGACTCCGGGGCGACTAGCTCCCAATGGTTGGAGAGTTCTGCTGGGCTTTCTTGCATTGTGGAGAAAAATGCACCATGAGGATGCCTCTCCTATGGAGTTCCATGCAACATACAATTTGAGCGAGACCCCTGCACTAAATAGGGGGTGATACTACTTTACCACAAGAAGTGGTACAGTGCTTACGGTAACGCGCTCTAATTGTGGTGGCTGAAAATCTTGTTTATTCTTTGTTGGTGGGGAGTGGGCTACAGAAGCCGATAGAGCTTTGGTACCAATACATTGGGGTGCTGCTAGAAGACCCGGTACGCTGCACATTTTTTTTTTATATATATATGTATACATGTATGCTCACCATTCCCATGCAGACACGCCTGTGCTTTCTCGAGACCAGGAGTAGAAGTTGGAGGCTGTCAAGGCTTGCCCTTGCAAAGATTTGGGAGCTCTCCTGCCCAAGGATACTAGGGTCGTTGCTCCCTCTGAGAAATCCGGTGGTTTCTCTTTGAAGAAAAGGGGTGAGCTAGTTTCTTCTTTTAATTCTCTTATTTCCTCGGTATTTTTCATTTACCTGACACTTCTCTGCTTTTGCAGCAAGTAAGAGGGTGATGGTGTCCCGTTTCTCTAGTAGGAGCCCTCCCTCTTCAAAAGTGGCAAGGATGGATGATGCCCCCCAAGTGACTCCTACAGTGGTTCCTCCTCAGCTGGTGACTTCTCCAATTGATGCCCCCCAAGTGACTCCTACGGTGGTTCTTCCTCAGCTGGTGACTTCTCCAGTTGCTACTCCAGAATCTTCCTTGTCGGGCACATCCTCCCCACCTTCATCCTCTCCTCGTGCTGCCCCTCCTTTGTCCCCTCCTCATACGAGAACTTCTATAGGAGTGCCGATTTGGGCTGGTCCTATGATAGGGAGTCCGCCAGCCATCAGGGCAAGACTCGGGAGGTTTGTGTTTGGACCCGAAGTTTCTCAGCTTAGCGCTTCGGGTACCGATAGGATCTTCGATACATATTTGGAAGGCCTGGCTCAGGTGAGAGTCCATTATTCCCCTTTCTTTAATCGTTTTTTTCCCGTCTTCTTGACTTTTCTTAACCTCTTATCTCCTTTTTTTTTTTAAAGGTTTCGACTTCCTCTATCTGCTTACTTTCGAGGGCCTATAATCATGACAAGTTGAAGCTGGATCTAAGCCTTGTGCAAAAGGAGCTTCTTACTGCTCAGGGGAGGATTGCCAAGCTTGATTCTGAGCTTTTGGCGACCCGTGAGAGGGACGCGTTCCGGGAGGGTGAGCTTGTGGCGGCTCATGAAAAGGCTTCCAATTTTGAGTCTGAGCTTTTGGCGACCTGTGCGAGGGACGCGCTCAGGGATGGTGAGCTTACTGCAGCCCATGAGAGGGCAACTAAGCTTAATGCTGAGCTTCTAGTGGTCCGCGGGAGGAATGTGCTCAGGGAGGCTGAGGTTGTAGAGGCCCATAGGGGGGCCATGCTCAGAGAGGCTTCTGTTGCCGAGGCAAAGTTGAAGGCTACTTGGGAGAGAGTTTCTCTTGCTGATGAAGACTTGGAGAATGGCCTCGCAGATGCTTTCATTGATGGTTTCGAGGATCTCCGAGGGAAGGTTTCTGTCGCTTTCCCTGGCATTGACTTTTCACGCTTCGTGCCCACTGACGACAGTGATGAGGGGGGATCTGATGATGTTGATAATGACGAGGAGGATGTGGAGGACGACCGTGAGAGCAGTTAGAGTGTTTAGGACTTTTGATTTTTTTTTTTGAAGATACGATATTTGGCCTTATTTTTTGTACTGATACTCCTTTGAAATGAAATGTAAAAGATCTTTTTGGAGTAAATAGCGTAGAAAATTTTATTGATTTATTGCTTATAAAAAGCAATATTGGGTAATAATTCCCAAAAAAGTACATTGAATATTGGGTAAATCAAATCAAGTCCCAACTTCTATTACTTTGATGCTCTCAAGGTGTCATTGATAATACCTCTTCAAGTGCTCTGCATTCCATGGATGGAGTAAGACTTTTTTCTCAGAATTCTGGATCTTGTAGGTGTCTGGCCTCACTATTTCTATTACGCGGTAGGGTCCTTCCCAATTTGGTCCCAGCTTCCCTTCGCGTGCATCCTTTGTGGCGAGGATTACTTTCTTCAGGACCAAATTCCCTGGTTGGAAAGAACGAGACTTCACCCTCCAATTGTAGTACCTTGCCATGCGCCGTTTGTACTCCATGTTGCGGAGTACAACCATCTCCCTTGCCTCTTCCACCAAGTCGAGGTTGATGCGGAGTTTTTCGTCGTTGGTGATGGGGTCGTGGTGCTGGACCCTTAGAGAGTGTACCCCTATCTCCATAGGGATGACCGCCTCAGTTCCAAAGGCAAAGGAAAAAGGGGTCTCCCCAGTAGGGGTTCTTGGCGTGGTTCGATAGGCCCACTGTACACCTGGTAGCTCCTCTACCCAAATGCCCTTTGTTTTTTCAAGCCTTGTCTTTAAGTTGCATAGCACCATTCTTACTATGACCTCTGCTTGTCCAGTTGCCTGCGGATGTGCCGGACTGGAGTGAGGTTGTTTTATCTGAAGGTCAGAACAGAAGGAGTTCAGCAGCTTGTTGTCGAACTGCTTGGCGTTGTCGCTGACAATGGCATAGGGAATTCCGAAGCGACAGATCAAGCTCTTCCAGATAAAATCTTTGACCTTTGCGTCTGTGATTTTTGCTAAGGGTTCAGCCTCTGACCACTTGGTGAAATAGTCGACTGCCACCACCACGAACTTGCACTGCCATTTGCTGAGGGGCAAGGGGCCTAGGATGTCGATGCCCCACTTGGAGAAAGGCCATGGACTTGAGATGGTTGTTAGCTCCTCGGGTGGTTGCCTTGGCATAGTTGTAAAGCGTTGACACTTGTTGCACTTCTTGGAGAACTCCTGGGCGTCCCTTACCATGGTAGGCCAGAAGTAGCCCTGTCTGAGTGCCTTGTGGGCAAGGGAACGCCCTCCAGAGTGGTTCCCATAGATCCCTTCGTGGATTTCCCGCAAGGCATAGTGAGCTTCTTCAGGTGAAAAGCATCGCAACAGTGGCAATGAATAGCCTTTCTTGTACAAAGTGTCTTATAAGATGGCGAACTTGGAGGCTCTTATCCTTAACTTCCTGGCCTTTAGGGGGTCATCTGACAACACACCTCCTTGGAGGTATGCCCTGATTGGGGTCATCCAGCTTGACTCAGTAGATACGCAGTTAATATTTGTGGCCTCTATGTCCATCCTGCTCGGCTCGAATTGGTGACCAACTAATGCTGGTTCCCCTGATGAGACTTCTATGGATGAAGCGAGCTTTGCGAGTGCATCGACGACCATATTATCTTCTCTGGGATGTGGTTTATCTAGAAGTAGTGGAACTTTGTGATCATGCTTCTTGCCATGTTAAGGTATTCTTGCATCTTGGCTCCTTTGGCTTCGAACTCGCCCCTCACTTGATTAACTATCAGCTGAGAGTCACTGTAGGTGGCAAGGGGTTGAACTTCCATTTCCACCGCTAATCTCAATCCAGAAAGAAGGGCTTCGTACTCCGTTTCATTGTTGGAAGCAATAAAGTGGAGCTTCACCGCATACCTGAGAGTGGTGCCATCTGGGTTGGTCAAGATTAGGCCTGTTCCTCCTTCTTCACTAGTGGAGGAGCCATCCACGTAGAGTTTCCAAAGTAGAGAAGTGGAGGGTTTGGAATTTTGAATGGAACACCGGTCATCTGGGAACCAGGGACTTGAGGTGCAGCTTGGGATGCAGGAGCTGGAGGTGCAGCTTGGGATGCCTAGGCATCTAGAGGTGCAGCCTGGGATGCCTGGGCATCCCCGTTGTTCCCCTCTTCTGTTGGTGTGAGTTTAGCAACGAAATCTGCTAGGGCTTGCACTTTGATGGCTGTCCTGGGTTGATACTGAATATCAAACTCCTCGAGTTCCACTGCCCATTTAAGAAGTCTGCCATATACATTCAATTTTCCCAAGACTCTTTTAAGAGGTTGGTCCGTGATGACCACTATACGGTGGCCCTGGAAGTAGTGTTGTAGTCGTCTTGCCGTCGTGACAAAAGCGAGTGCCAATTTTTCTAGTGCCGAATATCTGACCTCTGCCCCCCGGTATGCGCTGCTCACGTAATAAATTGGCTTTTGCACTCCATTATTATCTCTGACGAGCACTGAGCTTACTACTGATGGGGAAGCAGAAAGGTATAGATGGAGAGCTTCTTCTGGAGTGGCATGTGACAGGAAGGGAGGTGCTGCCAGGTAGGCTTTGAGCCTTTGAAAGGCCTCCTCTGCCTCAGGTTTCCACTCGAAGGCCTTTCGAAAAGTTCTGAAGAAAAGGAGACATTTGTCTGCAGACTTAGAGACAAACCTATTTAGTGCTGCGATTCTCCCATTGAGGCGTTGGAGCTCCTTGGTTGAGGAGGGTGACTTCATGTCGAGGATGACCTTGATCTTGATAGGATTCGCCTCAATTCCCCTCTGGTCGACCATAAAGCCTAAGAATTTTCCTGACCCCACACCAAAGGCGCACTTCTCTGGGTTTAACTTCATGTGATAGGATCTCAGGACATTGAAAGTTTCTTGGAGGTGATCAATGTGGTCTATTGTTGCGAGACTTTTCACCAGCATGTCATCTACGTATACCTCCATTGTTCGTTCTATTTGAGACTGGAACATCTTATTCACTAGCCGTTGGTAGGTTGCTCCTGTGTTCTTTAGCCCAAAGGGCATGACCCTACAGCAGTATGTCCCCTTTGGCGTAATGAATGACGTATTCTCTTGGTCTGGGGGATACATGCTAATTTGGTTGTACCCAAAGTATGCATTCAGGAAAGTGAGCAACTCATGCCCTGCGGTGGCGTCGATGAGGAGGTCAATTCGCGGCAATGGGTAACTATCTTTTGGGCACGTCTTGTTGAGTTCTGTGAAGTCAACACAGAGGCGCCACTTCCCATTAGCCTTAGTGACCATTACCATGTTGGAGAGCCACTCAGGATATGCTACTTCTCTGACCACCCTGTTATCTATTAACTTTCCAACCTCTTTGTTCATGGCTTGGCCCCTTTTAGTGGAGGCTCCCCTTAACTTTTGACGAACAGGCCTGAAACGCGGATCAACATTGAGACTGTGTGTGGCCACTTCTAGGTCGATGCCCTCAAGGTCCTCATGCGACCACACAAAGATGTCCATATTGCACTTCAAAAAATCTATTAACAAGCGAGCCAAATCCTCAGAAAGGGAAGAACTAATGTAAATTCTTATGTCTGGATGTTCCTCATCCAAGACCACAGGGGTGAGCTCCTCGACTGGCTCTCCTCTTTCTGTAGTGGAGTCATCCCTTGGGTCAAGGATCTTAACCTGCAACGCTTCTTGGGGCTTCCTAGCCTTTACAGAGGAGACATAGCATTCTCTGGCTGCTACCTGGTCTCCTCTGACCTCCCCGACTCCATTTGAGATTTGAAAACAGAGAACGAGATGGTAGGTGGAGGGCACAACTCTCAATGTGTTAAGAGCTGGCCGTCCTAATTTGATTTTATAGGCTGACGGGCACTCTATTACTAGGAAATTGACCATAACTGTGGAGCTTTGGGGTGCTACTCCGGTGGNCCCATTGAGGCGTTGGAGCTCCTTGGTTGAGGAGGGTGACTTCATGTCGAGGATGACCTTGATCTTGCTAGGATTCGCCTCAATTCCCCTCTGGTCGACCATAAAGCCTAAGAATTTNGTGTGTGGCCACTTCTAGGTCGATGCCCTCAAGGTCCTCATGCGACCACACAAAGATGTCCATATTGCACTTCAAAAAATCTATTAACAAGCGAGCCAAATCCTCAGAAAGGGAAGAACTAATGTAAATTCTTATGTCTGGATGTTCCTCATCCAAGACCACAGGGGTGAGCTCCTCGACTGGCTCTCCTCTTTCTGTAGTGGAGTCATCCCTTGGGTCAAGGATCTTAACCTGCAACGCTTCTTGGGGCTTCCTAGCCTTTACAGAGGAGACATAGCATTCTCTGGCTGCTACCTGGTCTCCTCTGACCTCCCCGACTCCATTTGAGATTGGAAAACAGAGAACGAGATGGTAGGTGGAGGGCACAACTCTCAATGTGTTAAGAGCTGGCCGTCCTAATTTGATGTTATAGGCTGACGGGCACTCTATTACTAGGAAATTGACCATAACTGTGGAGCTTTGGGGTGCTACTCCGGTGGTAATAGGAAGTGTGATGGACCCAAGGGGATACACCTTCTCCCCTGAGAAACCAATGAGAGGTGACCTGATAGGCTGCAGCTTCTCCCTGCCCAGGTTAAGCTTGTCATAAGCCTCTGCAAATAGGATATCCGCAGAGCTACCACTATCCACCAGGATCCTGCGCACATTAAAATTGGCCACTGTCATGGTGAGCACCAAGGGGTCATCATGGGGGTGCTAGATTCCCTCCAGGTCCTTATCTGAGAAAGATATGACCTCATCGCTATCTCGCTTTGGCACCTTAGATGGGCGCATCTCGTCGACATGCCTTGCCCTTCTGGCATGCGCCTTCATTCCAGAAAGTGACTCTCCCCCTCTTGCTAATCCTCCTGAGATGGTGTGTATCTCCCCCACGGGCTGCTAATCTTCTTGATTATGAGGTTGTGGTGCTCGTTCCCTTCCAGCAACGTACTGGCGCAGATGACCACGCTGGATGAGCTCCTCAATTTGCCTTTTGAGTTCGTAGCAGTCATCGGTGTCATGCCCGTGGTCGCGATGGAAGCGGCAATACTTGTTAGGATTTCTGCAATTTGGAGGAGACTTCATTTTCCCAGGCCACTTTATTGCGGGGTCATCCTGGATCTGGAATAGGATGTGTCCCACGGCAGCATTGAGGGGAGTGAAGGGTTGACGGTCTCTCTGAGGAGCAGGACCTAGCCGGTCCTTTACAGGGATTCCCTCTATTCTGTCATGCTTGTTGCTCGTCTCTTTCTTATTGTCCTTCTCCCTTTCCTTCCTCTTCTCCCCCGTTTTGGAGGACTGACCTCGCCTGGCCCTTATGATGTTTTCCGCATTCATGTACTTTTGGGCCTTGGCTAGTAGCTCTGGCATGCTTTTCGGTGGGCGCTTCATCACTGAGAAAATGAAGCTTGATGAACGGAGGCCACCCAAGAAGGCGGTCATTGTCACCTTGTCGTCGGGCTCATCAACTTGAAGTACCTCCTCGTTAAAACGAGTGAGATAACTCCTCAGGCTCTCCTCGCGGTCCTGTTTTATACTAAATAGGTGCATAACAGGCTTCTGGTGGCGACGCCCTCCAATGAAATGCGAAACGAATGATCTGCTAAGTTCAGCGAAGGAGGCAATGGAGGCGGGGGAGAGCTTAGTGAACCACTGTCGGGCCGACCCCTTTAATGTGGTTGGAAATGCCCTGCACATGATTTCATCTGGTATGTTGTGCAACTGCATCAAAGTCTTGTAAGTGTCGAGGTGGTCTAGGGGATCTTTTGTTCCATCAAAGGTCTCCACAGATGACATTTTGAACTTTTGAGGGAGGGGGTAGTTTGCTACATCAGGCTTGAAAGACGTATCCGTGCGCCTTACCAGGTGGTCTACAGTTTCAGGTCCTTGTGCCTTCATAGCGTTGAAGACATCACCCAGCTGATTTTGTACTTCCTTGATTTTCTCATCCCAATGATTGGGGGCTCCTCTGGAATGATTATGAAAATGACTTCCATGCTTGATGCTTTGGTTTTCGCCCTCATCCTCTTGGAGATAAGGGTCCTCTCCAGGGGGAGCAATTGGAGGGGGAGGTGGAACTCCCTCATGTTGGGCTCCCCCAAGTGGGGCGCCCAAGGGGGTGCCTAGGTGTGGAGCAGGACGTGGTGCTCCTTGGTGTCTAGGGCGTGGAGCTCCTTGAGGTCCTCCATGTTGTGCACCTTCGAATTGTGCTCCTCCAAGTTGTGCACCTTGGAGTTGTGCTCCTCTTTGGGGTCCTCCATGTTGTGCACCTCCAAGTTGTGCTCCTTCTTGTCCAGCGAGCATGAGTTGTAGTAACTGTTGGTTTTGGGCCACCAGTTGCTGCATGATCTCCAACATTTACTGGAGATTCGGAGCTGGAGCATTCGGGACAGAGTTGGTAGGCGGAGGAGTAACCTCCTCCTCTCGTGGAGGATTGTCTTCAGGTTGGTTCATGGATCGGGTAGTGATCGCCATTGGTTCAGTGGATGTAATGTTTAGGAGTGAGAATTTTGTCTCTTCCCACAGACGGCGCCAAACTGATGATGCACAAAAATGGTTTTGCACACCACCTGTCAAGTCTAAGTAATAAATGCAGTGAAAGTAATGAAAAAATTGGAGGAGACAAGATTTATAGTGATTCGGTCAACTCGATCTACGTCCACTCTTAAAATGACTCTAGTTGCCGGGTATTTTATTAATTTAAGGGTATGGAGAACAGAGAATATGAGCTTTGAGGGAGAATCAAGGAAGATGTGATGTCAGGCAATCAGTCTCATCTCTCCCAAGTGTTGATGGGGCGTGCAATTTATAGTAGTCCCCTTAACAGATTGGGGCTACTTTACAGCAACTAAAAGATTATTCTGGTGGAGCTCACGATTTCTTCTCAACGAGAGAGGAGGTTGGGGAGCTCTCCATGAGATGCGGTCAAAGATGACGTGAGAGTGGACTGTTTCCTTCGGTGGTGCCGATAGAACTTCCCATGCTCTCCCCCTTGATGACGTAGCTAAGCAAAGAGTCTAACTGGTCTTGGACTATATTAGGCTTGGTGGATTTTTCAAGAGGTTGGGCTTCTCATTTGAGTTTGGACTTCTNACTGTTTCCTTCGGTGGTGCCGATAGAACTTCCCATGCTCTCCCCTTTGATGACGTAGCTAAGCAAAGAGTCTAACTGGTCTTGGACTATATTAGGCTTGGTGGATTTTTCAAGAGGTTGGGCTCCTCATTTGAGTTTGGACTTTTCACATAAATTGGGCTATTTGGACTTGACCCATCAGGTTTGTCGGGGTTAGGGGATCAATCAGAGGGGTGAAATTCTGATGTAGAATAAGAATTGCTAGTTTCTAACTTTTGGATACTGAACCACTCATGAGTGACTCACCATGTTCATCCAATATTCCACCAAAGCCACCCGATTTACAACCTGTTAATCTGCCACTAACACAGCCTTCATATGCTTCTTTCTTAAAGCAAACATCCAAACCAGTGTTAGTGGAAGAGCCAGTGCCCAAGATTGAGAAACCTATTGTATTTTATGAGGGGGAGCCTGCTTTTTACTTCACAAATGAGGAGATCAAACAATCTTGCTTATCTCTGCAATATGCATTAATAGGCAAGTGTGCCTATGGTAGACCAAGTATAGGCGTGATTAGATAGGTGATAAGGTCTAAATGGGATTTGAGAGGTGAATTTGAAATTGGTTCAATAGATCCAAGGCACGTGTTGATACGTTTTGCAAAACATGNATAGGCGTGATTAGATAGGTGATAAGGTCTAAATGGGATTTGAGAGGTGAATTTGAAATTGGTTCAATAGATCCAAGGCACGTGTTGATACGTTTTGAAAAACAAGATGATTATGTGAAAACGTGGTTGAAAGATGCTACTATCATAGAGGATTATTTATTTAGATTCTTTAAATGGTTTCCTGCTTTCGTATTAGGGATTGAGCCATCCATTGTGCCTATGTGGATATCATTACCTGGATTGCCTCTTAATTTTTTCAAGAAATCGTTTTTGGATTTGCTGGTAAAACCCATTGGCAAAGTTTTGGCATATGATCAAGCAACACTCTCGTTGTCCAGGCCGGGGATAGCAAGGGTGTGTGTGGAGGTCAATCTACTTGCAAATAATCCAAATAGAATTTGGATTGATATAGGAGTTGAGGATGCAAGATGGCAGCGGATAATATATGAAAGGAACAAGAAATTCTNCAAATAATCCAAATAGAATTTGGATTGATATGGGAGTTGAGGATGCAAGATGGCAGCGGATAGTATATGAAAGGAACAAGAAATTTTGTAAAAATTGCAGGAAACAGGGCCATGAGGAACTTGAATGCAGGAGGAAGAAATCAACGGAGCAATTGATGGTCTCAGAAGGAAAGAATCCAGTCACATAATTAGCAGAAGGCGAAAAGGAAACTAAGGACAAGAGCAATGGAAATAATTTTGTAGAGGCAAGTGCAGAGCAGATTAAGGGGAAGGAAATAATGCAAAATTCAAATTTTGGGAAAACAAATAAGGAAACAACATATCAAGGAAAATCTCAGCCGCAGTTAAAGCACTCAAAGCCAGCACAACAGTGGAGAGGGAAGAAACAACAACAACCTAAGCAAGTCAATAACCTANTAGCAGAAGGCGAAAAGGAAACTAAGGACAAGAGCAATGGAAATAATTTTGTAGAGGCAAGTGCAGAGCAGATTAAGGGGAAGGAAATAATGCAAAATTCAAATTTTGGGAAAACAAATAAGGAAACAACATATCAAGGAAAATCTCAGCCGCAGTTAAAGCACTCAAAGCCAGCACAACAGTGGAGAAGGAAGAAACAACAACAGCCTAAGCAAGTCAATAACCCANGAGCAGATTAAGGGGAAGGAAATAATGCAAAATTCAAATTTTGGGAAAACAAATAAGGAAACAACATATCAAGGAAAATCTCAGCCGCAGTTAAAGCACTCAAAGCCAGCACAACAGTGGAGAGGGAAGAAACAACAACAACCTAAGCAAGTCAATAACCTAATAAAGGAAACAACAGTCACTTTTGCAAAGGAAACATCTTTGATAATTACAGAAGGTGACATGGAGAAAGAGAAATCTTTTACAAGATTGGAAAAAGGTGATCATTTGGGTAAAGACAAAATAGTGCAGTATGGAAAGTATATTCCTCCAAAGGAAAGTGTGCAGCTGATAGATTCTGAGAATCCTACAAAATGTGATACACCCTCTAATCAGAACAATGTAGCCAATCCTTTTGATCAAAACAATGATGCTAGTCCTCCTGATCAGAACAATGAAACCAATCCTCACGCCAAAGATTAAGAGAATCCACCATTGTCTAAGCCAACTTTGATACTAGAAAAAGAGGATCATGAACAAAATCTTATGAACACCAACCAGCACTCAAAAATCCAAGAACCGCAGATTGTAAATGAAATCAATCCCACTGATCAAGAATTAACGAAAAATCAGGTTACATCAGGCTATGATTCTACATATAAGTTGGTTAATTTAAATGATGAGGAGGATGAAAATGAATTTTCTATTTCTTCTGAAGATGTCTCAGACGATGGGATAGACGAGTGCTTTTCCTTGTTGGATTATGGTCACTATAAGCAAGATTTTGAATACTTAACAGTGGAGACCGGGGAGAAATCAAAGTCCATTACTACGGAAATGATGGCAGCAGTCCATAAAAATATTCATAGTCAAGGAGAGATACTTCCAAGCATTTTAGGGGAGGAGATTAAAAAAGCCTTGAAGCTAAGAGGAGTTTATTCAAAGGATGATTGTGNTTAGGGGAGGAGATTAAAAAAGCCTTGAAGCTAAGAGGAGTTTATTCAAAGGATGACTACGTTAAGAGATCTTCTCTTCATGAGTAATCAAGGGGTTTTTATTCTGATGGGGAGGAGACACTAGTAATTCAAGAAAATAATGTCAATTCTTTTATGGCATCTCCTAAAAGATTACTGTCAATATGCAATGANGGGGAGGAGACACTAGTAATTCAAGAAAATAATGTCAATTCTTTTATGGCATCTCCTAAAAGGTTACTGTCAATATGCAATGAGGTTGAGATGCAGAAGAAGAGAAAAGAGGAGGAGTTGTCTGCTTTGGCTTTGGCACTTGATAAAGTCAAATCTATAATTATGACAAGATCAAGAACATTTAAGTTGCCAAAGCCAAAGAAATCCTATGGATTTAAATATTATTAATTTTTTATGAATTGGTTCTACTTGATGAGATCTCCTGTAGCCACTACTATTCCAACATTCTTATTACTGTCTTTCAGCTGGGTTATTCGAAGAAAGTAGCAGATTAATGTTCAGCTGTCCAATACTGTTCACGATACTGTTCATCTAACTTTCTGCTAAACTGTCAACTAACTCATATTCTCTGGACTCTTTGTTGACTGTAAAATGCAGCGTTTGAAGTTATTGTTAAGATTTTATTTCGTATTTAAAGTTCTTTTATTATGTAAGGGGAAATGTTTATATCCTCTCCTCTCTTTAAAATTTTGTTATTAATAAAATTTGCCCTAAATGGATTTAAACTAACAAAAAAAATACTTTTAATTAACTAATCTGATGTGGATGGGCTTGGCTCCTCTGTTATTGACGAGTAAATAGCACACTTTGTTGTTAATTGGGCGAATTATATTTTGCACCTAACGAAAAAGCTAGTGAAGGCTAACAGAAGAGTCACATTGTAACACTTTTGAAGGTGCAATGTGAAAATTTTAACTTTGAGGGTGCAATGTGAAAATCTTGAAATTCCACTTATTAAAAATTGTTTTGATCCTTTTGTAATTTAGTGACAAAATAATTATATTAAACTCATTTTGGTTCTTTTATTAAGATGATTTCTCTTTGTTCCTGTTTTACGAAACTGCAGAAAAAATTTTTAATTTCTCAATGAATCAAAAAAATATGAAAAATATCACTTACCAGGAAAAAAAATGAAAATATGCTATGCCACTTTAGGAGAAATATATGCTAGAGGAAGGATCCCTCATCTTTCCGGGTACGTCTTCAATAACTAGTACGGTACCGTTACTATAAATGAATAGTGAGGTTACGAGACAATTTGAATCAAGTTATAATTTGTTATGATGTACAAAATTAATTATGTATAATCAAATTAATCGAGTATATAGTACACATTAAATAATAAAGTAATTAATAATATATATGAGACAAATTTTAAGTGGTTGAGTCTGGGTGACCTAATAACTAAAGGCGGCAACGGTGGCGAAAAAATTCTATTAATAAGAGAGTACAAGGTAGAAAGAAAGAGAGCGAGAGTGCAAGAGTACGCTCAAGGTGAGGTGTGTTAGATCTGTCCTCATGTGTAGGAGGTTTATAATTTATAGGTACAGAGTCCTAATTGAGACGGTGATGTGAGAGTCAATGTACTAGTTTATCGGAGAGGTTAGTTACAATTGGGGATGAGCCCTATTATGAAATAATGGCTATCCCGATGATTGCTCTCCCACGTGCATTGACTCTTCCTGAATTTTTGAGACTTGGACTAGATTGAAGCCTGATTTGCTGTTTAACCCATGACTTGAGCTCAGACCTGGTCTGAATCTTGGCTTGTCAATTTTAACAAAAAATTAGTTTAACACTAAATACATTTGGGATTGATCCTACAACATATAGATTGAACTCAAACAATTTTATTTTGTAATAATTTTTTCAAAAGTACCAAAATTTATAAATTCTATGAAAGATATAAGGATATGATCGTTCAAATAACCCAATCACTTCTTGGGCTCATAAAACATTGGAGGAATTCCAAGTACTCTTCACAGCTACCTGGTTTGAATATTCCAATAAATTATTCCTCATTCTTGGAGAATGGAGGGGCTGAGAGTAATGCACAGTAATAGGACAGTTAAACAACATGGACAGCTAGGGCTTGACTCGTTTTTGACTATATAAAGTTAATAGTTGGTGCTTAATTTACAGGTTGACGAAGAGGAGTTTTTGCAATAATTAGAAGGGAGCAAGAATGATGGTTATGTTGGTGCTGCTGGAATGATAGTTTTGTTGCAGGAATGCTGGAATGATTTTGCTTTTGAAGTGTGGTTTTAGTAAAACAGTTGGGTTTATGTTATTATGATTGGAATGGAACTTTATGGTATTGTGGTTGTTTGTACTATCTAGATTTGGAACATATGTGTGTTTATTTGTAATATCTTGTGATGTTGGGATATGATATGTGGGTTTATTTTTGTGTAGTGTGTTTATTTATAATTTATAGCGTCTTTGTGAAGTTTTAATGACGTATGATTTGTTTGTTGGTTAATGGTCACAAATTGTTTGATACATGTATTGTTTTACCATTTGAAAACAAGTTTGAGCCCGAGTATGAGCCGGCTTGAGCTTGACATTTTTCTCTGCAGAAAAACACATGTAGGCAGTATGACTCATTTCATTACAAAACTTGTAAAGTAACAAGGGACTTTCAGTACAAGAAATAACATGACAGGGAAAATCATATCCTTGGCTTCATTAGTTAGTAACTGATCTACAAAAAGAAGATCAGTATGGCAGAGGGATGACATTTCCATAATTGTATAAACACATATGAGCATCTCACAATGATGTTAAGTTCCTGATACCAAATCAAGTTAGTTTCTTTTTTTCCTCAAATCACTTTGAATATCGAAAAATTGAAATTCTCGTATTGCACTGTCATTCAAATCACAAGGTAACAATGTGCTCCATTTTAATTAAATTTAGTAGCAATTTTTTTATCTAAATTACTTAAAATTGAGTATTACACGAATAATTGTATATATAGAGACAAAATAATATAACAAACACAGAGAACAAAATTTATCGGAAAAGGCAAAAACAATTGGGTTTTGGACCACATTGCTACCATTTTGCCTTGTTGAGGGTGAAATGTAAGCATTTTAATCTTGTTAGGTGTAAATTGAGAATTTGAAAATCTTTCAACATATGCCAAAAAAAAAAAACCTTCTTAACTACAAACTAAAAATGAATGCAAGCCAAGATATCACAGGCATAGTTTGTTTGTGCAGGCAATTAAATTGAAGAATTATTATAAACTGATATTCAATCTGCTCTTAGAAGAACTTGTACCTTTGGTTAAATATGTCTAGCCAATTGCTTCTTTCATTAAAAGGCTTCCCTCTATCAAGGCGGAGAGGCAAAGCCAAGTCTTGTAAATACAGGCTCTGGCTCATGTAAGTGCATCAGGACTTCGAGTGATTATGAAAGAGAAAATACCTACAAAAGGATTATGTGATTGTTTAGTCTTAATTTCAAAAACACGAGGCAAGGACGGTTGAAAAAGCTTGAACGTTACTTCCCATTTTTAAAAAAAGCCCTAAATTTTTAGATATCATAAATAGTCTATATACGAAAATTAAATCCATAAATACTTTAAACCCTACAAAAATATTTTATAACAACACATGCCCAATCAAAAAAAATAAAAAAATTAAGGCCTCACTTTAAGGAAGGCTCCATAATTAACAAGCGTGTAGTAATAGTCCAAATAAAAAATTTAAATCCATACCCAAACAAAATATTTCAAGTTAAATCGATTGGACCATTAATTCGGCCTTGATATTTAAAAGACCGAAAATTTAATTTTTTTTTTTAAAAAGGAAAAAAAACTAACAATAAAACAAAAGATACTAAAATATCTAGCCTTAACCCCCAAAAAAGTTTAGTTTAAATTTACCATCATAATTTTTAAGTCATTCTTTCTCTCTCTTACCAACAAGTTCAAATATGGTAATAAAAGTTTGAATATAAAATTTTAATTAATATTTTTTTCATATTTAAAAAAAATTAAATTTATTATTAATATTAAAAATAAAAAACTTCATTTATCATTTTCACTTTAGACCCTAAAATGTCTCGAGCTACCCTTGACAAGAGGTAAAGATGTGGCGTATTCAAATAAGCTAAAGGTATTTTGACTACAACATCTAGTATAAGAAGAGATATCCTCTCTAGTACACTTTTTTTTTTTTTTTTTTAATTTCCTGTTTAACACATCAGCTGCAATGCATTCAATTGAGACCTATAAATTCAAGTGGGTCCTTCACTCGTCAATAGTGGATTCCTCACTCATGAATGGTGAATGATGTTAAAAGAAAAAAATCGAAAGAAAAATGTATTCATGAACAATTTTAACTCCAATTCTTTAAGCAATTTGACCATTACTACTCAATTTAAGGATCAATTACACCACATAACCCAACCATTTCATCTCAATTTAAAAATATAATATGACTTTAAAATAGAAAAAATAGAGAGTACGTATAATCATGATTGGTGTTCAATTTGGTGAAATTGAATTTTAATTTAGTGTTCAATTGAAGAATTGGTCTTCAGTTGATAAAAGTAAAGGTTAAATTAATAAAACAAATGTTAATTTGGCATTGATTTATGAAATTGAATAATTTAATAAAATTAATAAGATGGATTTCAATGTTAATTTAATAAGATTGAGTTAATAGAATGAATTGATAAAATTGATGGTTCATTCAATCAAATTAAATATTAATACCAATTTGATAATATTAAAAATTATTTTGCTGAAATTGAATATTAAGTTGGCGCTAGTTTGATGAATTTGAATATTAATTTGACAAAATTTAATGCTAATTTGGTGCTAATGCAATGAAATATAAAATTAATTATGTGTTAATTTGATATAAGTGAAGATCAATTGGATAAAATTGAATGATTAATCGATAAAATTGAGTAGTGACTTTATAAAATTGAAGATCAATTTATAATACTATTGCAAGAAAATTTCCATCTCTTACATTGGCACTACTGCCCTATTCTATGCCACTTTATTTGTAGATGTATTTGATAAGCCCAAATTTAGATCAGGATTGAGCCTAGTTCATGGATTAAGCCCAAACCTTCAAAAGGCAAGTCAGACTTATCTCATGGCTTCAGTCCAGTCCAAAGCTCTAGAGTCCAAGAAAATCAATGTACATGGGGAGTAAATATTAGAAGATCAATTATTCGAAGATAACACCTATTCATAATTATAGTTATCCTCCCTTAAAGACTAATAGTGTGACCTTCACGTCACCGTCTCAGTTAGGGATCTGTGCCTATAAATTGTAAACCCTCTACACATAAGGGAATGACAGATCTCACACAACTATCTCTTACACATCTCATCTTGAGAATACTCTTACTTCCTCTCTCTTTCCCACCAACTACTTTATAAAAAAGTTCTCCGGCAACCATCTCCACCTTCAAAATAGAATAGGTCACCTTGACCGAACCATTCTATTACTGTATTGCTTGTGTGGATTTCATCTTTATATTTACTGCATCCAAATAGCTCAATTAAGCTTAATAGTAGCAAGTCACATCTAAATTTGAATTCAATTTCATAAAATAGTAACTCAATCCAATAATCTATTTGTATACAGATGTAGAATTCGGAATGGATCACAATTAGATTGAATATTCGTATATTCAAATCACAATCTGTAAAATATAATTGAACAAATTCAAATTTGGATTATCAAACATAAATATAAATTCATATTGAAATTCAAATTTAGATTATCAGTTAGAAGTATAAACTCGTATTAGACTTTTTGAATCTGAATTCAAATCAAAATCAAATTCATTGAAAAGCCTATTTACACAAATAAGATCCTATGCCACTTTATAAACAATATGTTAGAGGAAGGAACCCTGTCTTTGCTGTGGCAATTCCAGGGAAGATACCAGGAAATGATCCTTCATGACACAACCCAACCACCTTACCACTGATTTTAATATTCCAATAAATAATTATTTCTACCTATTGGAGTATGCATGTATGTGCTGGATCACACTATGCTTTGTTTTTTTGTATGATCAATCCAATAAAGTCAGCTTCACACCTCGACAGCAAAACAAATTCTCTGCAATTAACCTAACAGCATGAATGAAACATCCAAGGATGGCTACTTATAAAAAAAACAAAGAAAACAGAGACATAATGACTCATCTATGTCCTACATCAGAACCATATAGACTTTTATTTTCTATGTCGTAAGGAATGACTTAAATGTATGACTAAGTTTATGTTATACTCTAATGATGTGTTTGGTAGGGTAGGTGAAGAGTTAGAAGAATTGAAAGTATAAGTGATATACTTTCTATTTTTCAACGAAGGAATCCTTTCTTTTATCTTTGGTGCTTGGTAGGAATGATGAATAATAAGAATAATTGATTTTTTATTTTTTTATTAAATACTTTTTTTGGGCCCCAAATTATGCATTTTATGTCAGTTTGATCCATAATCTTTGAATTTGTATCATTTTGGTCCTTAAAATTCGCAGTTTGTCACTTTAGTTCCTAAAGTTTTCAAAAAATGTGCCTCAAGTGTGATCACATGAGATGCATGTGATGATCTCTATTAGTAAATTCTAATAGTTGTTTTCGATTTGACAAAAGTGACACTAATTAAAAAATTGAGACCAAATTGATATAATTAAAATATTAGGGACCAAATTGACACAAAGCTTATAATTTAAGGACCAAAAATGTTTTATATCTCTCTCTCTCTCTCTCTCTCTCTTTATATATATATATATATATTGGTATTTGGTATGGATGGAAAATGGAAAGGAAGAAAAAAATATGAATGATTGTTTTACCATTTTATCTATAACTCAACAAATTTTTAATCCCTATTATTTGCAGTTGACTACATGAATCATGTTTTTTCATTATTCTCTGTCCGACCATACATTCTATCATTTTTAACTTTTTTGTTCACAATTATTTTAGCCCTATACCTACTGTTCGCATTACCATCGATGAGTATCAAATCACTCTTCTTTAATAGTGCATTATTCGCTCTTCTATAAACATGTCATTTTAATTGTATCACTATATAAAATTAATGTACACTTAATATATCTATAATATAAAACATGACAGATTTCAATAAGTTTATTTAATGTTCTCAAATAGACTCATCCAACGGCCACCAACATTCTACTCAAAACCATTCATATTGAATTCCCCTCCTGTTCAAATTTTCATCTATTTTTTTCCTAATTTTGGAGGGAAATATTTTAGTGGGTTAAAAAAAAAACTAATCATACCACTTTTCCATTGTTCCTATTATTTTTTCTTTAGCAAATATTATATTTTATTTGTCCTTTAAATTTTCATCTTTCTATTCTTTCATCCTACAAACGAAGCTTAAACCAGTTTCAATTTTAGGTGTATTTGTTAAGCTTGCTTGTTTGTATGATCAATGCCACAAACTGAGCTTCACAGCTTGCCCCATGAATGAAACATCCAAGGATGCTTACTTAGAAAAAATAGACATAATGACTCATCTATGACCTACATCATCACCATATTTCCACGCTCTTTGAGTTTATTAAGCTATTGATAGTGGAAATTATAGATTTAAACAGACAACGTGCATAGACTTATATGTTATGTGTCGTAAGGAATGATGTAAAATGTATAGCTAATCTTTGTGTTGCACCCTAAATCAGTTTTAATTTTAGGGTAAATTAGATTTTATCCCTTGAATTATTACTCTTATTATACTTTGTACTGTCAATTATAAAAGTTCTCATATTGCACCTTAAAATATTAATTTTGTTTTATACCACTCCAATTGATAAAGAATGTCAATTTTTTTTTACAGTAAATGCACAAGTGAGTTGTCTATAGTGCCGATAAGAAACTATTTATTGCACATTTACCGGTCAAAAATCAAGAAAAATAACTATCTATAACTTTGTCCTTTCTAAACTCTAAATTTTTTTTCTTTGACCTACTTTCTTTTTTTTTCCAACAACCATTTCGTTGCAAAAGAGATAAAATAACGTGGTAATAGACACTTGACGTGAAGCACTTTGAGTTTTCCTCGCTCATTTGAAAGATATTCAAGTTTTTCATTATCTACTGGAATGATATGAAATAAAATTAATACTCTAGAATATAATGTGAGAAGTTAAGGGTACAAAGTGAAACAAGGGTAATAGTTTAGGGAGATGAAATGTAATTTACTCTTAATTTTAGGTATATTTGTTAAGCTTGTTTGTTTGTTTGTATGATTAATCCCATAAAGTCTGCTTCACAGCTTGACACAAAATAAGACTTGTGCAATTAACCTGACCCCATGAATGAAACAGCCAAGGATGTATACTTTGAAAAAACAAACATAATGACTCATCTGTATTTAGATTTTCATGTTTGGTATCGTAAGGAATGACGTAAAAATGTATGACTAATCAACATTTTCACAATTAACCAAAGCCCATGAATGAAACATCCAAGGGCGTTTACTTAGAAAACCAAAGAAAAAACAGGTATAATGACTCATCTATGTCTTACTTCAAAATTATATTTACACGCTTCTTGAATTTATTAGTGAAAATTACAATTTTAACTGAATAATAAGTTTATTTAGCTCTTTTTTTTCAACCCTTTTGAACTTCTTCAAATAAATGTAATTATCATATTTCTATGAAATCACATCATTATATCATTAAATTAAGTCAAATTTTTAGATTTAAATAGTATTATTCTCAGAATAAGGCAAGATATTGGCTCCCTCACCTGAGTCAAAATAGTCTTTATTTATGTATTTTTCTTTATGAAGAGAGAGAGAGAGAGAGAGTGAAGCATTAGTAAAGGGACAAAATATTCATTATAATAGTGATACCATGTGATAAGGTGATGTGGTATCATCAACCAATAATACTAAAACAAATAAACAGATGAATCCCATAAAAATCAATAGTTAACATGTCATGTAATTAAATAACTATTCATCCTTCTGCCATATAAACCCAAGTGGGGTTTACTTTTCCTATTTGAGGTTTTACTATTCATTAGTGATATTATGTCACCAATGGTGACATGGTATCACCGTTGCATTCAAAATTTACTCTAATAAAGGATATTCCATTTTCATCGATCCTTTCAACCTTCAATATTATTTTCCTCTGTTTTGGTTCACAAACAGAGTGGCACCATATGTAAGTATTTATTTTGTTGTTGGGGTGTTACTCTATTACAATAATTAAATTTTTATTAAATATGTTATTGTTCGATGTTAAAGGCTCACATTTAATTTAAGATTATTGTTTGTTGAGCCCGAATTACCAACTCGAATTAATCCTGAATTAGGCAACCCGAGCTTGCCCGAAATCAACTCGGGCAATACTCGGGTTGACGTATGGTTAGGGTTAAAAATTTAATACCTAGGGTAAGGCTAGTGTTAGTGTTAAAATTTTAAACCAGGCCTTTTATTAATAATCAGACACACTTTTATTTAGTGGGGGTAGGGGGAGGGGCATTGCCCTTGCGCTAAAAAGTGCATTACATAGAATGGAAAACTCAAATATTAAAATGGTCTATAATATTGGACCATTAAGATTATCTAGTGCCCAACAATCGATACAAACCCATAAATAATATGACATGAACACGCTTTGCATGACTCGATTGCCACCCCACTTTTGGTAAGCATTACAGTACCACTTTTTTATTTTTCAGTACCGAGAATTCTATTGCACTGCAGAGGTAATGGACCAAAAAATAATTCGAGTCCTTGATTTTAATTTAAATAATTTTCAATGATTAATGAAAAAAATTAATAGAGTAATAGAAAAATCATAAAATAAGGAGGAATACATTTCAAATAACAAACCTCAAGTACAATACGTTAGAGTAAAATTTAGGATAAAATATATTTTTAGTCCCTAAAGAATGTAGTTAGTATTTATTTGGTTCTCAATCTTTTAATTGTGTCTATTTATTTTCTAAGGTTTTTAATTTGTATCTACGTTGTCTAATCTCAAACGTCCGTCAAAAAATCGTGATAGTTCTGATCAATTACCAATCACGTGATTACTAATTTTGTATCTATTTTATTTCTGAAGTTTTTAATTGTGTCTATTTGGTCTCATATAATTGGCTCGTGACCAGAGTCGTTAATAATTTTTTTGACGGAGGTTTAAAATTGAACTATATAAATACAAATTGTGAATCTTAATGACCAAAAAGACACAATTAGATCAGAGACCAAATAAATACTAAATATGTAAATTAGATCAGACACAATCTAAGTGTAAATGTTTATTTTACCTTAAAATTTGTGTGAACTGAAGTACACATATCACAGCAATTATCTGAAAGCTTTCATCAAAACCAAGAAAGCTAACAAGCCTGAAAGCTTTTGTTTATTTATTTATTTATCTTCTTCTTTTTTCAAATTGCAGAAAAGAAAGTAATGGTAATATTAAAGTGTGGGGTGGGGCATATTTGCTATGGTAAGTTTCCAATGTATTTACCCTCATCCTTCAACCATTTCATCACTGTTTTACATACCCAAAAGACTTATCTGAAGATCACAAGTGAACAAAATTATGGCAGAGCTTGCTGTATCCTTTCTGCTAGACCAACTAAAGCCCTTCTTGCTTGAAGAGGCAAGGCTTTTAGGTGGTGTTCGGGAAGAATTTGTGGACATCAAAGATGAATTGAAACAAATGCAGGCCTTTTTGAGAGTTGCCGATGTAAGAAAAGAGACTGATCCACAACTCAAAGTTTGGGTGGAGCAAGTTCAAGATGTTGCTTTTGATACCGAAGATGTTCTCGATGAATTCATGCTCCAATTTGGGCATGCTCGTGGGGATGGATTCCAAGGTTTTCTTCGTAAGATTGCTTGCTCCATTAAGAATCTAAAAGCTCGCCATCAAATTGCTTCTGAACTACAAAAAATCAAGTCTAGAGTCGACAATATTTCTAAGGTAAATTCGGGGAGATATCAAATCACGGAGCAAGGCTCAAGCTCTACCTTCATTTGCACCACAGGGAATGATGGTCGAGGTAATGCCCTTCTAATAGAAGAATCTGAGCTTGTGGGCATCGAGAAGCCGAAACAACAACTCATTACTTGGGTTCTTGGTGGTGATTCTCGACTCAGAGTGGTTTCAGTGGTGGGTATGGGAGGATCGGGCAAAACCACGCTCGTAAAAAAAGTGTTTGACGATAACCATGTGAAAACACAATTCCAAAGCCATGCTTGGATCACTGTTTCAGAATCATTTAACTTAGTGGAGCTCCTAAAGAAAATGATCAGCCAACTCCATGATGAAATACGGCAAGACCCGCCTCGAAGAATGGAATCCATGAATGACAATGAGCTTAAAGTAGTCATCAAAGAATTCCTCCATGAACGAAGGTATGTGGTTGTGTTAGACGATGTATGGACCATAGAAGCATGGGAAGCCATCAAGTACGTATTCCCTAACAACAACTGTAAGTCTTGCTTACTACTCACAACTCGTATGCATGATGTAGCTTCTACTTCGTCCTCAGATTTCCATGGTGATCATATCCACCACATGAAAGCCTTGTCTGATGAAGAGTCCTGGGCTCTGTTTTGTAAGAAGACATTTAATGACACCTGTTGCCCTCGACAGTTAGAAGAATACTCACGAAAAATATTAAGAAAATGTGAGGGATTGCCACTTGCAATTGTGGTAATTGGTGGTGTGTTGGCATCGAAGGACAAAAGTACAATAAAAGAGTGGGAGATGATCAATTGTAGCCTCGGCGACGAGCTGGAAAACAATGACAAATTTGAGAGAATAAAGAAAATATTATATCTCAGTTATAATGATCTCCCTTACTATCTCAAAAATTGTTTCTTGTACTTGGGCATTTTTCCTGAGGATTACGAGATTGATATATCAGGACTGATTCGACAGTGGACTACATTACGACTCGTGCAAGGGAGAGAAACAAAGACTGTAGAAGAAGTTGCTATGGGATATTTCAATGAACTTCTCAACAGAAGTTTAATCCAATTGCAATGGACAGAACCAAAGATGATAGAAGAACTTGCTGACGATTATTTCAATGAAGTTCTCAGCGGTAGTTTAATCCAACGACTGGACACAAAATGGGAGGGAAGCCCTAGAACATGTCATATTCATGATCTTTTACGGGAAATCCTCATGCCCAAGTTGAGAGAGCAGAACATTATAATTGTAGCCAGTGGACAAGACATAAGGTGGCCTGACAAAGCCCGTGGATTAGCAATACATAACTTAGAGGATGTAAAAGAAAACAAGTGTCTTCGGCAACTTCGCTCGCTTGCCATATTTGGGAGAATGGATTCAGGAAGAAATACATCTCTTTTTTCGCGTTTAATTGATGGCTGTAAGTATCTAAAGGTTTTAGATTTAAGTTATTCTTGGATGGGTACATTCCCAGATGGAGTTTGTAAACTACTTCATCTCAGGTATTTAAGCATGAGGGCAACATGGTTGAGAGCCATTCCAAAATCTATTCAAAAGCTTCGGAACCTGGAGACCTTGGATCTAAGATATTGTAATGTAAATGAGTTACCGGTCAACATAGGAGAGCTTCGAAAACTCCGATACCTTCTTCTGGGATGGGGCAAAATTCGTGAATCTCGTTGTAAAGCCCCTATGAATATAGGAAATTTGTCATCTTTGCAAAAGCTTGGTACAATTGATGCAGACGAGAGCAATGGCAACATTATAATGGGAGAAGTGGGGAAGCTTACCCAACTAAAGACTTTATACATTACAGGGTTGAGAAGAGAAGACGGCATGACCCTTTGCTCTTCCCTTGCAAAACTGAGCAAACTTCGTTCATTGACTGTTCGCTCAGTTTTTAAAGGACATGAATTCCTTGATCTGCTATCTTTATCTTCATGTCCTCCATTTCTACAAAAGTTGCAACTGATCGGACAACTAGAGAATGTACCACGTTGGATACTTTCTCTTCAAAGCTTGGTTAGATTACAGTTAGGAGAGAGCAAGTTAAGGGATGACCAAATACAATGCCTACAAGATTTGCCAAATCTTCTGCAACTTGAATTGAATTTTGCGTGCGTTGGAGAGAGTTTGTTTTTCAAGGTTGGAGGGTTTCAGAGGCTCAAGATTTTAAAGCTTTATAATTTACAAGAATTGAGATGGGTGAGAGTCGAGCAAGGCGCCATGCCCAATCTTGAAATGCTATACCTTCGTTATTGTCCATTAGAGAAGGTACCGGTAGGAATTGAACATCTAACCAAACTTCAACTCTTAGATCTATCATATATGTCTGATTCATTCATTAAGAAGTTGTCTAATCGAGGCAAAGAAGGTGGGATTTACAAGAAAATCGCACACATTTCTGAGATACATATCAAAATCATTAAAAACGGTGCTCGTGAAGAATTTTATCTACAATAATTGGAAGAGTTGTTTCCAGGTCGGTATCTCCTCTCCTTCCCGCTAAGTATTTGATGCTTGCGTTTTGATTCTGTTATGCTTTCTCTTATCTTCTTCTCCAGCAACTAAGTGGTTTGATATTTTATTTTTTTTTTATTTTTTGCTTCATAATAAGTGTTTAGCTAACCAAAAAAAAGAGGCATCGAAACTATTGAGTTTTGTGATATAATTTATTGATCTAATTTATCTCAATTACTGGATTGGTAGAAAGGTCCAACCAATATTGGACTCCATTTTTCAATCTAATGTTATTTACTAATTAGGTCAATAAATTAATTCTAAGTAAAAAATCAATTAAAATTCTAAATTTGAAACTTTAGTGTATTATTACCATATTGATAGAAAAAATGAAAGTCCCCATTATAAATTGTAATAGTCTCATATCTACTTGGATATGATAAAGTTTATTTTCCCCTTGAAAAAATGAAAGGCAAGTAGAGAGGTCTTTTGTTCTATCCTTCTCAAGGTATAAACATTAAAACCCACTTTTCAATCTTTGGTTTTGGTCCTGCTAAATTTACTCCCTCTTTTTGTGAAGATCTTAAATGGTTTATATTGTTTTCTTTACTTGGGGAAGTAAGGAGATAAGGGGTTAGCCTTTTACCTTTTTTTTTTTTTTTTTCTTTCTAATGTTGTCTGATTTGATGGTTTTTCTATCAAAAGTTTCCAAACTCAAAGAGCTAGGAAATTGTCCAATATATCAATGGTCAATCATCACAAAAGGCAAAATTTGATTTCTCATCTCCCTTTCTAAGAGTTTTATTGTATTTTTCTTTCAAGTGTCGCTCCACTCTTCTCTGGGTGCTTTAATATGAATGCATTGTTCATCATGGTAATTGGTGATTCTTCATTGTAGTAGTGAAATTTCAATACATATTAAAGAAACTGTGAAATAATTTTACGAGACTTTGCTCAAAATTCTTCTTGTTTCCATATATCTAAAAGGTAAAGTTATTAACGGAATGAATCTAACTGAATTTCTGGAGAGAAAAATGAGTAAAAAAACTTTTGGGTAATGGTTGTACCTTAATATGATGCTATTTTTTAGTGCAAATTGTTCGATGTGATGTTCTCTATCTAATTCATGAGCAGTACCAATTCCTCAAACTTCCCTTACAACAAATGCTTCAAGTTGAGCTTTTTTTTTTTTTTTTTCTTTTTTGGATTTAGATTCTTTTAAATATTTTTTTCTCCACTTTCCTTCTTCGTATATCGTGTATCATATATTAATTAGGGATCATTTAGATAGAATGGATCCCCCTTGTTTTCATGATCGGTCATCTATTGATGAGAAAAACAGGGGTAATTTATATGGAATGAACCTCACTTAGTTTTTTTTATAAAAAAAAATTTAATAGTACGTGTATTGTTAAACAACTAATCTAGAGTAAGGGGCCAGACCTTCTAACTTCAACAAAACCCTTATGCATACCTCCATGCTATGCAACAAGTTGAAATCAAATAGAGATCTATTACGACAATAGTATATATCAAGAGAAATCAATGGCAAACTAAAGACACTATCTTTAAGTTGATATTTGTCTCGACTAGTAATGTTTGTTATCAGGCATGCCAGCTTCTCCTTGCTGGTGAAAATCGTTTGATTCCTCTCAGCTCAAAAGCTACAAACAGAATTAGCTAATTCTAAGTTGTATAGTCAATAAACAAAGAAATTCCTTAGGGAATGTTGATCATAAACACTATCTTTAAGGTGAGAATGATGCACTAATAGTTTTTACTGGTTTCCCATTTGTACATTTTTGAAGTATTACATTGGCTATATTTTCATATGCAGTCCATTCCCTAATGTCGGGGACGTCGAGAAATTGACTCTCATATGCTGGCAACAACTATTACGTTGTTGGTCTAAGCACATTAGTAAGGATGTTCTATTGTAATTTGAGCATTAAGGATTCGAGTCATGTAAACAGCCTCCTGCATGCGGGATGATAGGGCTTTTAAACGATACGGATAGTTAGGGCTTGGCTCATTTTTGACTATATAAAGTTTATAGCTGGTGCTTGATTTATAGGTTGACGAAGAGGAGTTTACGCGATAACTGGAAGGGAGCAAGAATGATGGTTTTGTTGGTGCTGGAATGAGGCTTTTGTTGGTGCTGCTGGAATGATGGTTTTGTTGCAATAATGCTGGAATGATTTTGCTTTTGAAGTGTGGTTTTAGTAAAACAGTTGGGTGTATGTTATTATGATTGGAATGGAACTTTATGCTATTGTAGTTGTTTGTACTATCTAGATTTGGAACATATGTGTGTTTATTTGTAATATCTTGTGATGTTGGGATATCATATGTGGGTTTATTTTTGTGTAGTGTGTTTATTTATAATTTATAGTGTCTTGTGAAGTTTGAATGATATAGAATTTGTTTGCTGGTTAATGGTCACAAATTGTTTGATACATGTATTCTTTTACTATTTGAAAACACGTTTGTGCCCGAGCCTAAGAACAAATTTGAGCTCGTTGGAACATGAGCCGGTCTTGATTTTGACATTTTTCTTTGCAGAAAAACACATGATTCGACTTATTCTAGGCAGTATGACTCATTTCATTACAATTCTTGTAAAGTAACAAGGGACTTTCAGTACAAGAAATAACATGACAGGGGAAATCACATCCTTGGCTTCATTAGTTAGTAACTGATCTACCAAAAGAAGATCATTAAGGCAGAGGGATGATATCTGGTATTTCCATAATTGTATAAACACATATGAAAATTGATGATGCACAAAAATAGTTTTGCACACCACCTGTCGAGTGTAAATAATAAATGCAGTAAAAATCAAGAGAGAATTGGAGGAGACAAGATTTATAGTGGTTCGGTCAACTCGACCTACGTCCACTCTTGAATGGCTTTAGTTGCCGGATTTTTTATTAATTTAAGGGTGTAGAGACAGAGAATACAAGCTTCGAGGGAGAAGAGAGAGTCAGACAAGGTGTGATGCCAAGCAATCAGTCCCCTCCTAAGTGTTAATGGAGTGTGCAATTTATAGTGGCTCCCTAACAGGTTGGGGCTACTTTTCAGCGACTAAACAACCATTTCGGTGGAGCTCCAATCTCTTCTCAACGAGTGATGTGGTTGAGGAGTTCTCCATGAGACGCGGTCAAAGATATGGTGATGGTGGACTATTTCCTTCGGTGGTGCAGATAAGAATTCTCATGCTCTTCCCTTGATGATGTGGTTAAACAAAGAGTCTAACTTGGTCTTAGACTATGTTGGGCTTGGTGGATCTTTAAATGAGGTAGGGCTTCTTAATTGAGATTTAGACTTTGCACATAGATTGGGCCATTTTGGGCTTGACCCATCATTTGTCCCCCAATGCCTCGTGTTCAAGGAAAGCTTGGAGAATGAGGTATTGACTCCTCATTTGTATATTTTTTGCTTTGATGCAAACTCCAAACCTTTCCCATTTTATTTTGAAGAGGGCCCATAATCTTCAATTTGGGCTTTTTTCATCTTTTTTTTTAAAAAACCCCTAGACTATAAATATAGTCTTCTTCTCCATCCTACCCATTTTGTTGAAGCTTTGAGAGGAAAAAGTGTGTTCTTCTTGAATCCTTCCAAGAGTGGGATTTCTTCCTTTCTAGTGGAGTTTCTCAAGTGGGCAATGTTGATTGAAGAGGGAGTGGTGGAGATCGAAGAAAGGGAGGAGGTAGGCGCCACTTTAGGTGCTGGTTTGGGGGGATTTAAGGAATTTTCTTGGAGTGCAGGGGGCTGCCCAGGCACTGGAAGGGCAGTCCTGGACAACTTGGGAGCTGAAAGAGCTGTCCTGGACAGCTTGGGCGCGCAGAAAAGGGGGTTGGACAGCTTGAACGCACAGCACAATGAGCTGGACAGCTTGGGTGGAGTGCTGGACAGCCTTGGAGCACAAAATAGGGAGCTGGGCAGCTTGGGTGCGCAGAGCAGGGAGCTGGACAACCGCGTGCAGGCAAAAAAAACGGGGTTGTCTAGACCATCAGGCACGTAGCAGACATGCATAGTGGGCGAGCAGGGAGGCTGGGCAGCAGCCTAGGCGCTGTTTCTGCTGTCCTGGACAGCTTAGACGCACTGGGCAGCGCAGATTCTGCTATCCTAGGCAGCTCACGAGCGATGGGCAACAATATTTTTTCAGCAGAAAGTGCAGGAAATCAGTCCAAGGTGTAACGGGAAGAGTAGGGCAGCAACCTGGGTGTAGGGGCTGATCTAAGCGCTGCTCCAGGCGATGATCCGGGCACCATAGGCGCTAATTTAGGTGCCAAAAGTGCTGTTTTGTGCAATTTTGAAGGGTCAGACACCCTTCCAGCTACTAGGCAACTCCGTTTTGGCGAGCAAAGGCAGTCAGACACCCCTCCAAGTGTTAGGCCAGACATTGCAAGCGGTAAGGAAGTTTTGGGTGCTGTTTTTGATGATCAAGACCCTACTGTGACTCCTCCGATTCAAGTTCCTCAGGACTACTCCTTACGGCCCCGGAAGAAGAAACGTAAAGGCAAAGTGGGACTCGATGATGACGGATCTAAAGTGAGTACCCTTTCCAGTTTGTGTTTGTTTAGATAAAGATATCTCGAGGCTTGTTTTTACTTATCGCATTCTTCCGACCATGCTGTGCCGTTGGGCTGAGTTGGGCGAGCTTGCTTGCGATGACTCTTCTGGTGATATTGTTGTTTACGAGGAGATGCTTGAGGTTGGGTTAAGATTCCCCATTTCCTCTCTCATTTGTCGCGTTTTGCACTATTTTTCCTTGACTCCGGAGTGACTAGCGCCCAATGGTTGGAGAGTTCTGCTGGGTTTTCTTGCATTGTGGAGAAAAGTGCACCATGAGGATGTTTCTCCTATGGAGTTCCATGCAGCATACAATTTGAGCGAAACCCCTGCACCAAATAAGGGGTGGTACTACTTTACCATAAGAAGTGGTATAGTGCTTACGGGAACGCGCTCTAATTATGACGGCTGAAAATCTTACTTCTTCTTTGTTGGTGGAGAGTGGGCTACAGAAGTCGATAGAGCTTTGGTACCAACACGTTGGGTTGCTGCTAGAAAACCCGGTACGTTGCACATTTTTTTTTTTTTTTTAATATATATATATATATATGTATACATGTATGCTCACCCTTCCCATGCAGACACGTCTGTGCTTTCTCGAGACCAGGAGTGGAAGTTGGAGGCTGTCAAGGCTTGCCTTTGCAAAGATTTGGGAGCTCTCCTGCCCAAGGATACTAGGGTCGTTGCTCCTTCTGAGAAATCTGGTGGTTCCTCTTCGAAGAAAATGGGTGAGCTAGTTTCCTCTTTTAATTCTCTTCTTCCCTCGGTATTTTTCATTTACCTGACACTTCTCTGCTCTTGTAGCAAGTAAGAGGGTGGTGGTGTCCCATTTCTCTAGTAGGAGCCCTCCCTCTCAGCTGGTGACTTCTCCAGTTGCTACTCCAGAATCTTCCTTACCGGGCACATCCTCCCCACCTTCATCCTCTCCTCATGCTGCCTCTCCTTTGTCCCCTCCTCATGCGAGAACTTCTAAAGGAGTGCCGATTTGGGCTGGTCCTATGATGGGGAGTCCGCCAGCCATTAGGGCAAGACTTGGGAGGTTTGTGTTTGGACCCAAAGTTTCTCAGNTCTTGCCGGGCACATCTTCCCCACCTTCATTGTCTCCTCGTGTTGCCCCTCCTTTGTCCCCTCCTCGTGCGAGAACTTCTACAGGAGTGCCGATTTGGGCTGGTCCTATGATGGGGAGTCCGCCAGCCATCAGGGCAAGGTTCGGGAGGTTTGTGTTTGGACCCGAAGTTTCTCAGCTTAGCGCTTCGGGTACCGATAGGATCGTCGATACGTATTTGGAAGGCCTGGCTCAGGTGAGGGTCCACTATTCCCCTTTTTCCAGTCCTTTCTTTCCTGTATTTTTGACTTTTCTCAACCTCTTATCTCCTTTTTTTTTTTTAGGCTTCGACTTCCTCTATCTGCTTGCTTTCGAGGGCCTATAATCATGACAAGCTGAAGTTGGATATGAGCCTTGTGCAAAGGGAGCTTCTTATTGCTTAAGGGAGGATTGTCAAGCTTGATTTTGAGCTTTTGGTGACCCGTGAGTAGGACGCGTTTCGGGAGGGTGAGCTTGTGGCGGTTCATGAAAGGGCTTCCAATTTTGAGTCTGAACTTTTGGCGACCCGTGCGAGGGACACGCTCAGGGATAGTAAGCTTACTGCAGCCCATGAGAGGGCAACTAAGCTTGATGCTGAGCTTCTAGCAGTCCGCGAGAGGAATACGATCAGGGAGGCTGAGCTTGCAGAGGCCCATGGGGGGACCATGCTCAGAGAGGCTGCTGTTGCCAAAGCAAAGTTGAAGGCTGCTTGGGAGAGAGTTTCCCGTGTTGAGGAAGACTTGGAGAATGACCTCGCAGATGCTTTCATTGATAGTTTCAAGGATCTCTGAGGAAAGGTTTCTATCGTTTTCCCTGACATTGATTTCTCACGTTTCGTGCCCACAGACAACAGTGATGATGGGGGATCTGATGATATTGATAATGACGAGGAGGAGGTGGAGGACGACCGTGAGAGCAGTTAGAGTGTTTAGGACTTTTGATTTTTTTTTTTTTTGAAAGAACGATATTTGGCCTTATTTTTGTATTGATACTCCTTTGAAATGAAATGTAAAAGATCTTTTTGGAGTAAATAGCGTAAAAAATTTTATTGATTTATTACTTATAAAAAGTAATATTGGGTAATAATTCCCAAAAAAGTACATTGATAACGTCCTTAAAAATCAAATCAAATCTCAACTTCTACTACTTTGATGCTCTCAAGGTGTCATTGATAATACCTCTTCAAGTACTCTGCATTCCATGGATGGAGTAAGACTTTTTCCTTAGAATTCTGGATCTTGTAGGTGTCTGGCCTCACTACTTCTGTTACGCGGTAGGGTCCTACCCAATTTGGTCCCAACTTCCCTTCACGTGCATCCTTTGTGGCGAGGATTACCTTCTTGAGGACCAAATCCCCTGGTTGGAAGGNTTGGCAGCACACCTTCTTGGAGGTATGCCCTGATTGGGATCATCCAGCTTGACTCAGTAGATACACAGTTAATATTTGTGGCCTTTATGTCTGTCCTGCTCGGCTCGAACTGGTGACCAACTAATGCTGGTTCCCCTGATGAAACTTCCATGGATGAAGCGAGTTTTGCGAGTGCATCGGCGGCCATATTATCTTCTCTGGGGATGTGGTTTATCTGGAAGNACCGTTTGAACCCCGTGTTACGGAGTACAACCATCTCCCTTGCCTCCTCCACCAAATCAAGGTTGATGCGGAGTCCTTCCTTGTTGGTGATGGGGTCATGGTGCTGGACCCTTAGAGAGTGTACCCCTATCTCCACAGGGATGACCGCCTCAGTTCCAAAGGCGAAGGAAAAAGGGATCTCCCCAGTAGGGGTTCTTGGCGTGGTTCGATAGGCCCACAATACGCTTGGGAGCTCCTCTACCCAAAGGCCCTTTGCTTTTTCGAGCCTTGTCTTTAAGTTGCGTAGCACCGTTCTTACCATGACCTCTGCATGTCTATTTGCCTGTGGGTGTGCCAGACTGGAGTGAGGCTGTTTTATCTGTAAGTCAGAACAGAAGGAGTTTAACAACTTGTTGTCGAACTGCTTGTCGTTGTCGCTGACAATGGCATGGGAAATCCCGAAGCGACAGATCAGGTTCTTCTAGATAAAATCTTTGACCTTTGCGTCTGTGATTTTTGCTAAGGGTTCAGCTTCTGACCACTTGGTGAAATAGTAGACTGCTATCACCACGAACTTGCACTGCCCTTTGCTGAGGGGCAAGGNGTCTGACGAGCACTGAGCTTACTGTTGATGAGGAAGCAGAAATGTATAGATGGAGAGCTTCTCCTGGAGTGGCATGTGACAGGAGGGNAGACTGCTATCACCACGAACTTGCACTGCCCTTTGCTGAGGGGCAAGGGGCCCAAAATGTCGATACCCCACTTGGAGAAGGGCCATGGACATGAAATGGTTGTTAGCTCCTCGGGTGGTTGCCTAGGCACAGTCGCAAAGCGTTGACACTTGTTGCACTTCTTAGAGAACTCGTGGGCGTCCCTTATCATGGTAGGCCATAAATAGTCTTGCCTGAGCGCCTTATGGGCAAGGGAGCACCCTCCAGAGTGGTTCCCACAGATCCCTTCGTGGATTTCCCGCAAGGCATAGTGAGCTTCTTCAGGTGAAAGGCACCGCAACAATGTCAAGGAATAGCCTTTCTTGTACAGAGTGTCCTGCAAGATGGCGAACTTGGAGGCTCTTATCCTTAGCTTCCTGGCCTCTAGGGGGTCATTTGGCAGCACACCTTCTTGGAGGTATGCCCTGATTGGGATCATCCAGCTTGACTCAGTAGATACACAGTTAATATTTGTGGCCTTTATGTCTGTCCTGCTCGGCTCGAACTGGTGACCAACTAATGCTGGTTCCCCTGATGAAACTTCCATGGATGAAGCGAGTTTTGCGAGTGCATCGGCGGCCATATTATCTTCTCTGGGGATGTGGTTTATCTGGAAGTAGTGGAGTTTTGTGATCATGCTTCTCGCCATGCTAAGGTACTCTTGCATCTTGGCTCCTTTGGCTTCGAACTCGCCCCTCACTTGATTAACTATTAGCTGAGAGTCACTATAGGTGACAAGGTGTTGAACTTCCATTTTCACCGCTAATCTCAATCCAGAAAGGAGGGCTCCGTACTCCGCTTCATTGTTGGAAGCAATAAAGTGGAGCTTCACCGCATACTTGAGAGTGGTGCTATCTGGGCAGATCAAGATTAGGCCCGCTCCTCTTCCTTCACTGGTCGAGGAGCCATCTACGTAGAGTTTCTAAAGTAGAGGAGTGGAACACCGGTCATCCGGTGAAGCTATCTCGGCACCAGGGACTTGAGGTGCAGCCCGGGATGCCTGGGCATCAGGAGCTGGAGGTGCAGCTTGGGATGCCTGGGCATCAGGGAAGGTTGTTTAGGCTCCTAAGGAGGAGACCTGGGCACCCGAATTGATCTGAGCGCCTGCTTGAGGGTCTCTGCTAGGTTTCTTGGTGTCCCCGTTGGGCATCTGGGCATCCTCGTTGTTCCCCTCTTCTGTTGGTGTGAGTTCGGCAACGAAATCTGCTAGGGCTTGTGCTTTGATGGCTGTCCTGGGTTGGTACTGAATGTCGAACTCCCCGAGTTCCACTACCCATTTAAGAAGTCTGCCAGATACGTCCGGCTTTCCCAAGACTCTTTTAAGAGGTTGGTCCGTGATGACCATTATACGGTGGCCCTGGAAGTAGTGTCGCAGTAGTCTCGCCGTCGTGACAAGAACGAGTGTCAGTTTTTCTAGTGTCGAATATTTGACCTCTGCCCCCCGGTATGCCCTGCTCACGTAATAAATTGGCTTATGCACTCCATTATCATGTCTGACGAGCACTGAGCTTACTGTTGATGAGGAAGCAGAAATGTATAGATGGAGAGCTTCTCCTGGAGTGGCATGTGACAGGAGGGGAGGTGCTGTCAGGTAGGCTTTGAGCCTTTGAAAGGCATCCTCTGCCTCAGGATTCCACTCAAAGGCCTTTCGAAGAGTCTTGAAGAAATGGAGACATTTGTCTGCAGACTTGGAGACAAACCTATTTAGCGCTCCGATTCTCCCATTGAGGCGCTGGAGCTCCTTGGTTGAGGAGGGTGACTTCATGTCTAGGATGGCCTTGATCTGGTCACGATTTGCCTCAATTCCCCTCTGGTCGATCATAAAGCCCAAGAATTTGCCTGACCCCACACCAAAGGAGCACTTCTCAGGGTTGAGCTTCATGTGATAGGATCTCAGGACGTTGAAAGTTTCTTGGAGGTGATCAATGTGGTCCACTGCCGCAAGACTTTTCACCAGCATGCCATCCACGTATACCTCCATTGTTCGTCCGATCTGAGACGGGAACATCTTGTTCACCAGCCGTTGGTAGGTTGCTCCTGCATTCTTTAGTCCAAAGGGCATGACCATGTAGCAGTATGTCCTGTTTGGCATGATGAATGACGTCTTCTCCTGGTCTGGGGGATACATGCTAATCTGGTTGTACCCAGAGTATGCATCCAGGAAAGTGAGCAACTCATGCCCCGCGGTGGCGTCGATGAGGAGGTCAATTCGCGGTAGTGAGTAACTATCTTTTGGGCACACCTTGTTGAGTTCTGTGAAATCGACGCAGAGACGCCACTTTCCATTAGCTTTAGTGACCATTGCCACGTTGGAGAGCCACTAAGGATATGCTACTTCTCTGACTGCCCCATTATCTATTAGCTTTCCAACCTCCTTGTCCATAGCTTGGGCCCTTTCAGTGGAGGCTCCCCTTAACTTTTGACGAACAGGCTTGTAACGTGGATCAACATTGAGACGATGTGTGGCCACTTCTGGGTCGATGCCCTCAAGGTCCTCATGCGACCACGCAAAGATGTCCATGTTGTGCTTCAAAAAATCTATTAGCATGCTAGCCAGATCTTCAGAAAGAGAAGAGCCAATGTAAATTCTTTTGTCTGGATGTTCCTCATCCAAGACCATAGGGGTGAGCTCCTCGACTGGTTCTCCTCTTTCTGTAGTGGAGTCATCCCTTGGGTCAAGGACCTCAACCTGCAACGCTTCTTGGGGCTTCCTAGCCTTCATAGAGGAGACATAGCACTCTCTGACTGCTACCTAGTCTCCTCTGACCTCTTCGACTCCATTTAAAGTTGGAAAACGAAGAACGAAATGATAAGTGAAGGGCACAACTCTCAATGTGTTAAGAGCTGGCCGCCCTAATATGATGTTGTAGGCTGATGGGCACTCTATTACTAGGAAATTAACCATAACTGTGGAGCTTTGGGGTGCTATTCCGGCGGTGACAGGAAGTGTGATGGACCCAAGGGGATACATCTTCTCCCCTAAGAATCCAATGAGAGGTGACCTGATAGGCTGCAGCCTCTCCCTACCCAGGTTGAGTTTGTCATAAGCCTCTGCGAACAAGATATCCGCAGAGCTGCCACTATCCACCAAGATTCTGCGCACATTAAAATTGGCCACTGTCATGGTGAGCACCAAGGGGTCATCATGGGGGTGCTAGATTCCCTCTAAGTCCTTATCTGAGAAATATATGACTTCGTCGTTGTCCTGCTTCGGTACCTTAGATGGGCGCATCTCGTCGACATGTCTTGCCTTTCTAGCGTGCGCCTTCATCGCAGAAAGTGACTCTCCCCCTCCTGCTAGTCCTCCTGAGATGGTGTGTATCTCCCCCACGGGCTGCTGATCTTCTTAATTGTGAGGTTGTAGTGCTCGTTCCCTTCCAGCAACATACTAGCATAGGTGACCATGCTGGATGAGCTCCTCAATTTGCCTTTTGAGGTCATAGCAGTCATTGGTGTCATGCCCGTGGTCGCGATGGAAGCGGCAATACTTGTTAGGATTTCTGCGATTTGAAGGAGACTTCATTTTTCCAGGCCACTTTATCGCGGGGTCATCCTGGATCTGGAATNTGTTAGGATTTCTGCGATTTGAAGGAGACTTCATTTTTCCAGGCCACTTTATCGCGGGGTCATCCTAGATCTGAAATAGGATGTGTCCCACCGCAACATTGAGGGGAGTGAAGGGTTGACGGTCCCTCTGAGGAGCAGGACCTAGCCGGTCCTTGACAGGGACTCTCTCTATTTTGCCATGCTTGTTGCTAGTCTCCTTCTTATCTTCCCTCTCCTTTTCCTTCCTCTTTTCCCCTGCTCTGTAGGACTCACCTCACCTGGCCCTTGTAATGTCTTCCGCATTCATGTACTTTNTGCCACGCTTGTTGCTAGTCTCCTTCTTATCTTCCCTCTCCTTTTCCTTCCTCTTTTCCTCTGCTCTGTATGACTCACCTTACCTGGCCCTTGTAATGTCTTCCGCATTCATGTACTTTTGGGCCTTAGCTAGCAGCTCTGGCATACTCTTTGGTGGGCGCTTCATCACTGAGAAAAGGAAGCTTGATGAACAAAGGCCACCTAAGAAGGCGGTCATCGTCACCTTGTCATCGGGTTCATCAACTTGGAGTACCTCCTCGTTAAAACGAGTGAGGTAACTCCTCAAGCTCTCCTCGCAGTCCTGCTTTATAGTAAGCAGGTGCGTAACAGGCTTCTGGTGGCGACGCCCTCCAATAAAATGTGAAACGAATGATCTGCTAAGCTCAGCGAAGGAGGCAATGGAGGCGGGGGAGAGCTTAGCAAACCACTGTCGAGCAGATCCCTTCAATGTGGTTGGGAATGCCTTGCACATGATTTCGTCTGGTACGTTGTGCAACTGCATCAAAATCTTGTAAGTGTCGAGGTGGTCTAGTGGATCATTTGTTCCATCAAAGATCTCCACAGATGGCATTTTGAACTTCTGAGGGAGGGGGTAGTTCGCTACATCAGGCTTGTAAGACGTACGGATACGCCTTACCAGGTGGTCTACAGTCTCGGGTCCCTGTGCCTTCATGGCATTGAAGACATCACCCAGTTGATTTTGTACTTCCTTGATTTTCTCATCCCAATGATTGGGGGCTCCTCTGGAATGATCATGGAAATGACTTCCATGATCGATGTTTTGGTTCTCGCCCTCATCCTCCTAGAGATGAAGGTCCTCTCCATGGAAAGCAAGAGGAGGGGGAGGTAGAATTCCCTCATGTTGGGCTCCCCTGAGTGGGGCGCCCAAGAGGACTCCCAAGGGGGCGCCTAGGCGTGGAGCAGCAGGGCGTGGAGCTCCTTGGGGTCCTCCATGTTGTGCACCTCTGAGTTGTGCTCCTCCTTGAGGTCCTCCATGTTGTGCACCTCCATAGGGTCCTCCAGATTGTNTTGTGCACCTCTGAGTTGTGCTCCTCCTTGAGGTCCTCCATGTTGTGCACCTCCAAGTTGTGCTCCTCCTTGGGGTCCTCCAGGTTGTGCACCTCCAAGTTGTGCTCCTCATTGTCCAGCAAGAATGAGTTGCAGTAGGTGTTGGTTTTGGGCCACCAGCTGTTGCATGGTCTCCAACATTTGCTGGGGATTCAGAGTTGGAGCATTCGGGACAGGGTTGGATGGTGGAGGAACAATCTCCTCTTCTCGTGGTGGACTGTCTTCGTGCTAATTCATGGATCAGGTAGTGATCGCCATTGGTTCAGTGGATGGAATGTTCAGGAGTGAGAATTTTGTCTTTTTCTCACAGACAGCGCCAAACTGATGATGCACAAAAATGATTTTGCACACCACCTGTCGAGTGTAAATAATAAATGCAGTAAAAGTCAAGAGAGAATTGGAGGAGACAAGATTTATAGTGGTTCGGTCAACTCGACCTACGTCCACTCTTGATTGGCTCTAGTTGCCAGGTCTTTTATTAATTTAAGGGTGTAGAGACAGAGAATACAAGCTTCGAGGGAGAAGAGAGAGTCAGGGAAGGTGTGATGCCAGGCAATCAGTCCCCTCCTAAGTGTTGATGGAGTGTGCAATTTATAGTGGCTCCCTAACAGGTTGGGGCTACTTTCCAGCGACTAAGCAACCATTTTGGTGGAGCTCCAATCTCTTCCCAACGAGCAAGGTGGTTGAGGAGCTCTCCATGAGACGCGGTCAAAGATATGGTGAGGGTGGACTGTTTCCTTCGGTGGTGCAGATAAGGCTTCTCATGCTCTCCTCTTGATGACGTGGTTAAACAAAGAGTCTAACTTGATCTTGGACTATGTTGGGCTTGATGGATCTTTAAATGAAATAGGGTTTCTTAATTGAGATTTGGACTTTGCACATAGATTGGGCCATTTTGGGCTTGACCCATCAGAAATTTCTCAGAATGATTTTAAGTTCCTGATACCAAATCAAGTTACTTTTTTTTCCTCGTATCACTTTGGCTTGCATTCATGTGTGTGTATTTTAGCAATGGGTTTTGGACCACATTGCTACCATTTTGTATTGTTGAGGGTGAAATGTAAGCATTTTAATCTTGTTAGGTGTAAATTGAGATTTTGAAAATGTTTCAAGATACAAAGTGTCATTTGCCAAAAAAAAAAAAACCTTCTTAACTACAAACTAAAAATGAATGCAAGTTAAGATATCACAGACACAGTTTGTGAATTAAATTGAAGAATTATTATAAACTGATATTCAATCTGCTCTTAGAAGAACTTATGCCTTTGGTTAAATGTGTCTGACCAATTGCTTGGATAAAAAGGGTTCCCTCTCTCAAGGCAGAGAGGCAAAACCCAGTGTTGTAAATACAGGCTCTGGCTCATGTATATGCATTAGGGCTTTGTGATTTCTCTTTGCCCTATTTGTTGATCCAAATCTACAAACTAAAATTAGTAGTTTTGAAATTAAAGGTGGCAATTGGGCAGATCTAATTCATTTTTCACTCATGTATTAAATGAATTATGATAAGTCAAGTTTATTAAATTTACGTACCACAATATAAATGTCAAGTCTAGCCAAAGTATCGAAATTCTCTTAACTTTATTGATTTGTTTTTGTCATTGAATAATCCAAATTACGCACAATTTTGTTAAAAGTTTCTGGGCACGTGTTGACATGCAAGATCATTTTTAGGAATTCTAGTATTCTATGCATTATTTGCACAAAGCTCATTTAATCAAGGCCTAAACAAGCACAAAAACCAATTACAATGACTCACATGGCATGATATCTTTCTGCAAAAAGATTGAACTTCTTGTCTTCTTTTTCTCAAGTCTACCAATACCACAATGATCTTGTCACAAGTTGAGCTTTTCCTTCATGAACAGCCTGGAATATAAGGGCATTGATTTGAAGCTGTGGTCATGAACAGTAAAAACCAGGAAAGTTGGTCAATGACCATGCTAACTATAGCAACAAACTGTGGTTGTGAAATTATCAAGAAAAAACTAAAAAGAGGTCTTCTTTTATGGCAGATCAATAAGAAAGGAAGTCTTTCTTATCGAGGGATGCATAAAAATGACGAGTAATGTTATATGGACTTGAGAAGTAGACTTAAAAACTAGACTTGATAATTTCAACTATTGATTTCACTGTGGGTCCCAATATTTATTGGAATCCACTACCTATTTAATGATTGAGATTATCAAATCTAATTTTTAAATCCATGTAACATTACTCAAAAATGATTATGTCGTTTTATGTATTATAACGTATCTATATTAGGAGCGCAGAATAAACACAGCATAATTATATTAAGAAACCAAAAACACTCGAATATGGAAGAGAGAAAGACCCATATACTGTATTTCGAGTTAAACGTCGCGACCAAGAGTTTTTTTTTTCTTTCTCCTTTTTAATGCTTATGTATGAAATAAAATGTCCTCAAACTCAATCGTTGGGCCCCATCAATGGATCCCACTGTCAAGGGTGGATGATTAAAGGAAAATTAGAGATTTTTCAAAGGGTAATGGGGTAATGCTAATTGAGAAATAAATGGGAAAAAAATATAAAGATGAAATGTTGTGGCGCTGGCATTGTAAATAAAATTAAGTTTTAATTGAATGAAAGTATGATAAAAAACATGACCAATCTTTATGGTCTGATGATCTCTATTCCAACTTGAACAACATCAACGTGGCTTGGAGCTTATATTATATTATTCTCTTGCCCTTTTTAAATCTTATATTTTATAAAAAAAAAAACACTAACACACACTTTAATTCTATATGTAAGAAGGGTGGTCAAGTACAAGAGATTACATAGTTAATGGAGGGTCAGATATACGCAATCTCACTTAAAAAAGTTGATTCAACAACTTCAACCTTGACACTAGGTGATGCTTCAATTCCGTATAACACCAAAAAAATATATCTTTTGAATNTTGGCTCTAGTTGCCAGGTCTTTTATTAATTTAAGGGTGTAGAGACAGAGAATACAAGCTTCGAGGGAGAAGAGAGAGTCAGGGAAGGTGTGATGCCAGGCAATCAGTCCCCTCCTAAGTGTTGATGGAGTGTGCAATTTATAGTGGCTCCCTAACAGGTTGGGGCTACTTTCCAGCGACTAAGCAACCATTTTGGTGGAGCTCCAATCTCTTCCCAACGAGCAAGGTGGTTGAGGAGCTCTCCATGAGACGCGGTCAAAGATATGGTGAGGGTGGACTGTTTCCTTCGGTGGTGCAGATAAGGCTTCTCATGCTCTCCTCTTGATGACGTGGTTAAACAAAGAGTCTAACTTGATCTTGGACTATGTTGGGCTTGATGGATCTTTAAATGAAATAGGGTTTCTTAATTGAGATTTGGACTTTGCACATAGATTGGGCCATTTTGGGCTTGACCCATCAGAAATTTCTCAGAATGATTTTAAGTTCCTGATACCAAATCAAGTTACTTTTTTTTCCTCGTATCACTTTGGCTTGCATTCATGTGTGTGTATTTTAGCAATGGGTTTTGGACCACATTGCTACCATTTTGTATTGTTGAGGGTGAAATGTAAGCATTTTAATCTTGTTAGGTGTAAATTGAGATTTTGAAAATGTTTCAAGATACAAAGTGTCATTTGCCAAAAAAAAAAAAACCTTCTTAACTACAAACTAAAAATGAATGCAAGTTAAGATATCACAGACACAGTTTGTGAATTAAATTGAAGAATTATTATAAACTGATATTCAATCTGCTCTTAGAAGAACTTATGCCTTTGGTTAAATGTGTCTGACCAATTGCTTGGATAAAAAGGGTTCCCTCTCTCAAGGCAGAGAGGCAAAACCCAGTGTTGTAAATACAGGCTCTGGCTCATGTATATGCATTAGGGCTTTGTGATTTCTCTTTGCCCTATTTGTTGATCCAAATCTACAAACTAAAATTAGTAGTTTTGAAATTAAAGGTGGCAATTGGGCAGATCTAATTCATTTTTCACTCATGTATTAAATGAATTATGATAAGTCAAGTTTATTAAATTTACGTACCACAATATAAATGTCAAGTCTAGCCAAAGTATCGAAATTCTCTTAACTTTATTGATTTGTTTTTGTCATTGAATAATCCAAATTACGCACAATTTTGTTAAAAGTTTCTGGGCACGTGTTGACATGCAAGATCATTTTTAGGAATTCTAGTATTCTATGCATTATTTGCACAAAGCTCATTTAATCAAGGCCTAAACAAGCACAAAAACCAATTACAATGACTCACATGGCATGATATCTTTCTGCAAAAAGATTGAACTTCTTGTCTTCTTTTTCTCAAGTCTACCAATACCACAATGATCTTGTCACAAGTTGAGCTTTTCCTTCATGAACAGCCTGGAATATAAGGGCATTGATTTGAAGCTGTGGTCATGAACAGTAAAAACCAGGAAAGTTGGTCAATGACCATGCTAACTATAGCAACAAACTGTGGTTGTGAAATTATCAAGAAAAAACTAAAAAGAGGTCTTCTTTTATGGCAGATCAATAAGAAAGGAAGTCTTTCTTATCGAGGGATGCATAAAAATGACGAGTAATGTTATATGGACTTGAGAAGTAGACTTAAAAACTAGACTTGATAATTTCAACTATTGATTTCACTGTGGGTCCCAATATTTATTGGAATCCACTACCTATTTAATGATTGAGATTATCAAATCTAATTTTTAAATCCATGTAACATTACTCAAAAATGATTATGTCGTTTTATGTATTATAACGTATCTATATTAGGAGCGCAGAATAAACACAGCATAATTATATTAAGAAACCAAAAACACTCGAATATGGAAGAGAGAAAGACCCATATACTGTATTTCGAGTTAAACGTCGCGACCAAGAGTTTTTTTTTTCTTTCTCCTTTTTAATGCTTATGTATGAAATAAAATGTCCTCAAACTCAATCGTTGGGCCCCATCAATGGATCCCACTGTCAAGGGTGGATGATTAAAGGAAAATTAGAGATTTTTCAAAGGGTAATGGGGTAATGCTAATTGAGAAATAAATGGGAAAAAAATATAAAGATGAAATGTTGTGGCGCTGGCATTGTAAATAAAATTAAGTTTTAATTGAATGAAAGTATGATAAAAAACATGACCAATCTTTATGGTCTGATGATCTCTATTCCAACTTGAACAACATCAACGTGGCTTGGAGCTTATATTATATTATTCTCTTGCCCTTTTTAAATCTTATATTTTATAAAAAAAAAAACACTAACACACACTTTAATTCTATATGTAAGAAGGGTGGTCAAGTACAAGAGATTACATAGTTAATGGAGGGTCAGATATACGCAATCTCACTTAAAAAAGTTGATTCAACAACTTCAACCTTGACACTAGGTGATGCTTCAATTCCGTATAACACCAAAAAAATATATCTTTTGAATTTTCAAATCTGTATTAACACTTACAGTTCCAAAAAAATTTGAAAATACACCGAAACACTCGTGTATATATCTTATCCCATTGAAAAATAAATAAAATTGACCGGAAAGACTGACATGGATCGCTTGTCCTGTGATTCAAGACTTTGCAATTTTTTTCAACATATATCTTGAAAATTGACTAAAATGTGTAATTCAAATAAAAATAAATATAGGGATTGACGAACTTCCATTTTCACTGCCACCATATCCTCAAACACAATTTAAAGTAATTAGAATAAAAATCACAGCAAAGAATGTTCAAAACCAATATATACACACATCAACTCCCAAATCCAAGAACAAAAATCAGACGAAAACAACAAGAAAATTCATTGCACCACCAATTCATACAGAATATTTTTTAATTTCATGGTTGGGTCAAATATTGGAAAATAACTAAATCAGAAGAATATAAAGAGACAATGCAATGCAAATCAAACCAACTAGATATGAAGGTGGAATCCCATACTTTCTTTGAGACGCTACCAGCACCACTGGAGGAGGAGAAGCAGGAGGATTAGCTTCTTCTTTCGCACTTTTAGTTTCAAGGGAAGGCAAATTGAGAGAAAAAGAGGGGGAGGGTAAGGCCATAGAGGAGGACTTAATGGAATTTGAAACGTAGAAGGCCGAAAATCTTGGATTCAGATTCTCTCCGTTACCCCTTTCCTTCAATTCTCCTCAACACAATGTTAGATGAGTGACACGTGTAAATTTTGAATTTTAATGAATAAGATTTTTTCTTTTGAGAAAATTCCTTAATAATGGATAACACTCCACCAACAACAAAAATGAATGAAGAAATATCTTATCCATTGAAATTTAAAATTTTACACATGTCACTCATCTAGCACTGTATTGAGGGAAATTGAAGGGAAGGGGTAATGGAGGGAATCTAAATCCGTTTGGTATGATGGAAAAATGGAATGATAAAAAATTGGAGGGATAAATAAAACATCATGTTTGGTAAGGAAGAAAAATAGAAAGGATGGAAAAGTGGATGGATTAACATTCCTTCCAACTCACCAAAATCAATTCCTCTAAAATCGGAAGTAAGTGGATAAAAAGTTAATTATTTGTGTTAAGATGTATCTTATTTATTTACTAGCAATTACCCGTGTCTGAAGGCACGATGTAACAAACAAAAAATTCGAAAGCAAATACATGTGCATTAAGAGACTATATGCCATAAAAAATTATCAATTTGAAAAACTAAGAAAAAACATTGATAAACATAATATGGGCCCATAATTTTTTAAAAAAATATTTGATAGAATACAAATCAAAACAATGTCAACCATTGTTCAATGACCGTTTAATTATTAATTGATATTCAAATGGTAGTAAATTCAAAAATTATTGTGGTATGAAAACAATCAAATAAATATAAGATAGAAAGCAAAGAAGAGAGATTAAGAGATGAATTGCAACAAAAAATATAATAAATAACATTAACAAAATCTAAATCAATAAAACTAAATTTTTAACACTCTATCAGGTTAAATTACATTTTTTATCCTCATAGTATGTTGATAGTTTAGAGAATGCTTGTGCCTATAAATATAATATTTTTTTCTATTCTTCTAAACAATTACCTCTAAATTCTCTATAAAAATAAAACCCCACAAAAATATAAAGATGTGCAAATTTTATCAAGTAAATATGTTTTTCATATATCATACTTAAACATATTCGTGGATAGATAGAGACGTCAATGGACCGAAGCGGGGGCGGGGGCGGGGCGCATAGTCTCTGTCCTCGTACCCACTTAAAAAATCTTCGTCCACCCCCGCTAACGGGTATAATTTTCATCTCTATCCCCTTCCACGGGTAAATTTATAATTTTCGTCCCCGTCCCTGCTTCTCCCGCACCCGCCTAAGCCCAAGCCCAATCTTAAGCCTAAACCTAAGTTCAAGCCAATATAATCCAAAATTCTAAATATATTCAAAATTTTAAATAATCCAAGCACATTCTAAATAATCTAACACAACATATTGTAGCATAACATATTTGAACAAAACACAAACATTAAATGTCCAAAATATTACTTAAATTTGATATAATTCAACATTACACAATATAACACAAATAACATAATGAGTGGTAGAATCATCTTAATCAACTCAAATGTCTCTTAACATCAACTTCACACGAACTCAATCATCACTTAACACCATCGGTGGTGGTAGAATCAACTTCTTCAACATCATTTTCCTATATCATTAAAAGAAAAATAATTAGATTCTTCCAAAGAGAAATTTTCAATTAAATTGATATACTTCATCATCAATATCAAGATCCTCCAATAATGTATAGCTTTTCAGGCCGTCGAAGTAGATGAACCTAATAAAAAAAAAATACATTACTCATACTTTACCCTCCCAAAAAAAATTATGATGCACATACAAATAATATTTCATTATCTCGTTCTTCAACACATAACCAATTTTGATAGCACATTAAAGTCTTTACTGTAGTTGGAAGAAGTCTATTGCGATGTGGACTGATCCCGCTCCCACTTGTGCTAAAAACAGAATCCAAGGCAGCAGTAGAAATAAGAATAGCAAAAAGATCTTTAACAATCATTTAAAATAGAGGATACTTGGGACCACTTGTCTTTCAAAAAGACAGTATATCAAAATCTGAACTTCTTGGTGTCATACCATCTTCTAAGTAACGATCCAACTCAGACCTCCCACGTGCTTTTATTATGTCTCTTGTTTGTATAAACTTATCAAAATCAGAGAGATCATCAATTAATGGGCATTTGGAATCAATATCTGATTGAAGAGGGAGATGAGAAAGTTATGGTTCATAATTACTTCCTTGTCTCGATTCATATTCGTCTACCAATTTCAAGCAAAGCTCCTTAATCCTCTTCACTTCATTTAAAGCTTCCATACCTCCATACATTTTCTCAAAGTAATACTCTAAAATTCTCAACTTATACTGTGGATCTAAAACAGTGGCTATTCCCATAATACTATGAATCACATTCCAATATTTGTTAAACTTTTTCAACATATTCAAGACCATATCTTTTATCACATCTTTGGGACTTTGAAGCCACTTAGATATTTCTATTCTTATCCCTCCAATAATTGAAAAGTATACATTGACAGTAGGATACTTTGTACTTGAAAACAATTTTGTTGCAATATGAAACAATTCCAATTTTTCACAAATCTCTCTTGCCACCTCCTAATCATCTTCAGTCGGACAAATCTTGTAATGAGAATCTCGATATTTCAAGCGAGCAAACACATCTCTATAAATCAAACTAGTTTGAAGCATGAGAAAAATAGAGTTCTATCGAGTCTTAACATCAAGAGCAAGCTTCTTGTTACTTGGAATATGTATCTGATGAACTGCTTTTTCAAATTTTTGCACTCTATTGGGAGATGTTGTCCAATAAGCAACACTATCACGAATTCTTTCAATACTATCTCCAATCACACTCAAACCATTTTGAACAATTAAGTTGAGAATATATGCACAACAACGCATATGGAATAACAGACTATGCAATATTAGTAAACCAAATGAAAGTTTATCCAACAAAATAGTCACAATTGCATTATTAGTGGTACAATTATCCACAGTCAAAGTGATCAACTTTCTATCAAGGTTTCAATCGAAAAAATAATCCATCACACACTCCGTAAGCACTTCATTGCTATGTGGATAAGGCATGTATAAAAATCTAAATATAATAAATAACACATGTTAATAGAAGATCATTAGTATCTTATAATAAATAACACATGCTAATGAAAGATCATTAGTACTTTATACTCCGACTTTGTAATGTCCAAGAATTGTCAATAAAGTGTGTGGTGATTGTCATGTATCCCTTTCTTTGATTGTTTGAGGACTACATGTCCGTAGTGATAACAACTCTACTTTTTGTCTTTTCCAACAACTTCATTGTCTTTTCTTTTTCGGTCTTGTAAATTTGAAGGATATCATTTCTAAGAGTGTTTCGGGATATCATTTTGAATATTGGTTGAAGAGTGTGATAATATTTTTGAAACTCGTGATGTTCAACCATACTAAGAGGATATTCAAGCAATATAATCATATTAGCAAGATCCCTCCTCCCCGCCTCTTGAACAAATCATCAATTGTCTATTGTTTTCTCGGTATCCTTCTTTGATTGGTTTGATACCAATAAATGTTGCTTCAAATTTTTACATTTCTTCCTCGGACAACTTTTAAGATGGTCATGCAAGTGACTAGTTTCATTCTTAGCACCAACAACAAGCATTTTCTTACATTCATTGCACTCAGCCTTTAACTTCTCATCAATGGTTTTCCTCTTAAAATGATTCCACACAATTAATCTATGCCTATCTGTTTCACCAAGAGTCATTGGATTTTAGTTGGTCGATTGATTTTCATCAGTAGAGATTGGAATTTGGTTGCTTTTCACCCGGTGTTGTAGAAGTTTGAGGAGTTGACATATTATTTATCACTTCTTCTCCTTCTATTGTTAGTACTCAATTACATGTAAAAATCAACTAAGTAGAAACCAAAATATAATAAAACAATCACCAACAAACCATATACAAGCGACCACCCTGAGGAATTTGATTGTAATATGACCCAAAATTAAAGGGATAAATTATAATTAACTTAATACAAATAGTAAAATTGAAATTTGTTGGATACCTTGATTGAATTAAGAATGAATCTTTTAATAGGATGTAGATCAAACGAAATTCCATCTGACGAGAGGCCTAATTATTATGTTCATATTTCTTAGACATAAACAAAGACTTTGTGTAACTTGACCAAAAATACAGGGGAATGAATAGCTTATTTCCTAATGTGACAAAATTCAAATAGCTCATGTGTAATTTTGCTTGGAAGCTTCAACTTCCAGTTTCTGGTATATGGAAATGATCAGTTGCAATAGTACCTCTAGCAATTGAAATCTTTAACATATGTTTAGACCGATTTATAAGATGAACACTATCCATAAAACTCGAACTCAAGAAATTCGAGTATAAGTATTGTACCCTTAAATCATGTTTGATTGAACAAAACCATGTTTCACAATATTTTGTATTCCCTTCACAAAACTAGGTAAATGCTTTTGAAAACAAATCAACTACCAAGCATAGAAAAGGAGTCAATGGAAAAAAAATACCTGTTAAAAGGCATAATACTAATAGTTCATTGCACTGTGCAAGTAGTTAACAGGGAGATCCTACAAGAATTGCTCTTGTGAAAAAAGCAGTAACCAGTGTTTGTGCCGATGTCATTGAGTATCACCCAACCATTAAAAATTGGCACATTGAAAGTTATGGTAAAACAAAAGAGTTTCACAATCCCAAAGCTCACCTTCGCTGTGGTCCTGGAAGTCGGTCTGAGAGTAGTCAGAAAGGAGCAGTCAGTCAGTCTAACAGCAGTCAGTCGCTGAGCGTTGTGGGTCTGAGAGCAATCGGTCGGTCGCTCAGGGGGAGTGTTTAGCGTTGTGGGTCTGAGTGCAGTCGAAAAGGAGCAAGGCTGATCTACGAGAAGTCGGTCGGTCAGTTGAATGTGAAGGCTGATCGCTGAAAGAGAGATAGAGGAAGAGGTGGGCGGCTGAGTGAGTAAGAAGAGTAGAGTACATTAGGGCAAAGTGTGTATATATATATTTATTTATTTATTTATTTAACGGATAACGGGGACGGGACGGGGTGGGGTGGGGTGGGGCGGGGGTAAGAGTAAGTTCATCCCCGCCTCCATTCCCGTATGGGTTTATACGAATATCTCCGTAGATGTCCACCATTCAGTACGTATAGTCCGTCTTCGGTCTAAACGATGCGGTTTTAAATGAATACCCGTTTTTCCCCGGTCCATTGTCATCCCTATGGATAGATAGCATGTCATCAATGGAAATTGGTCTTGATAAAATTTTCATGATTAAATTCAACTACGCTAACATTATCAAATTGAGAAACTGAATACATAAATTTGAGTCCTATAAAAAATTCAAGTAAAATCCTTTAAAAATACAAATGTATAGAACTATTACCACTAATACTACCATTACCATTACTACTATTTATCTTAAATTTTGATAACTAATCAAATTTATTGCTCAAATTAAAATTAAATCTAACCAAGTCAACTATTTAAATTAATTTTGCTATGCAATTCAAACCAAATTTCATCAACTAAATTAATTTTATGATACAAAAATTTATCCCAAGAGTTATACCCCACTACCACCCATTTATCACAACTTCGAGATTAACTATCACCATTAAGACAACCATCATTACCTCTTCCAAACCTAAAACATATTTTCAGCAACCATCGATACCGCTTCAAGAAGACAAGCTTACTTTTAACTACAATCCAAACCAAATAATGTATCAAATTGGCAACAAATCAAATGAACTATAAGACATATTCACAACAAATCAAGTTGAATTTCAGTACACTACAAGAATAATGTATAACTTGCAAAATTTATGAATGTGCACAGAGCATTAAATTGAAGTTAAGATTTAAAATTTTTTAGAGAGAATAATATTTAAAAACATAGACATTACAATCTAAAAAACCTTAAATAGCAGTATGAAGAACTCATTAAACATCGTGCATACACCTCACAGTGGTTCTTGTCATTTTTGCTTTCTTTTTATGCAAACCGTTCCCAAATGTGCCAATAAAATAGAAGGCTTAACTCTTGATCAAAAGGTCTCCTTGGTTCTTTCAGAATTCTTTGAAGTTTTTGGACAAAACAAACACCAGAAATAGATGAACTCATCCTTGTTCACAAATGACCACTTACCTTGAACCAATTTTAGGTCCTCATATCCTAGAATGTACAGGAAAAGATGGTAAATAATCTAAAAATATGTAAAACTAAAAAAAATAACAAACTCAAACCAATAAGCCATTTTTTTAGGAGATCATCGACCTGCTAGAGTTGTGTCATTGCTGATCGCCGCAGTTGCGTTGTCGTGCTATAGATGGTCGCTGCAGCAAATAAAATAAGTTTGCTAAAAAATAAGGATAATGTTGGCCCGCTCATTGAAGCAATATTACAAACACTTGGTGTTTCAGTGACTGTGGTGAATTTCAATAGCAATGTGTGTGTGTGGGGGGGGGCGTTTGTTGGCTAGGGAGGTTTCGATGATAGTGGTGGGAATTGGGAAAGAAAGG
>CAUOFW020002369.1:198177-280324 GCA_963454935.2 Ilex paraguariensis
AATTTCCTGGTGAATGATGTTGAATATTGGTGGAAATTGTTGGAAATGGTTCTGTTTTTTTTTTTTTTTTTTTATGATAAGAAACGATAGAACCTTCATTAAAATCATGGGAGTAGGGGACAAAAGATCTGGTTCTACCTCCCTCCATATTCTAGGACTGTTACAATTCACAGCATATTTAGCAACAAAGTATGCTGTAACATTTCCAGCTCTATTAACCTATGAAGCCGAGACTTTTCCGCATTGATGTGCAACTGATAGTATATGATTGTCAAAGTTTCCAATTTCAGATAGATTTGATCTTTCACACTTAATCTCGTTGATCACATACTTTGAATCACCTTCCAGAATTATATGATCCAATCCCAAAACTCCGGCCAGTTGGATAAGAGATGAGGCCGACCCAAAAAATACTGCGTGATTTTTAATGGGAATTTTTTTGAGGCTTGGCCCAAACCGTAGCGCTCACAGACAAGTCTCGTGGGGGTTCAGGGGCCACGCCCTCGAGAAAAATTTTTAGGCCTGTTTGTTTGTTACCCAGTGTAAGTCATATAAAACTTGTTTTTTTTTAAGTGATTAGGGTTGATTGACTCTGTACGACTACAGCCCTCTCTGTAATCGTTTTTGAGAAAAGTGAAACTCTTGCAGTTTTGTGGACGTAGCAAATTGTCGAACCACTTAAATATTTTCTTGTACATGTGATTATTTTTTCTTTAGCGTGTGTTTTTTCTGTTGTTGTTTCTCACAGATTTGAAAATTTCTTGTGAATTTTCTAACAAAGAATGGTGAGGTTACGACACAATTTGAATCAAGTTATAATTTTAACAAAAAATTAATTTGACGCTAAATACATTTGGGATCAATCCTACATAAAGCAAAGCCACTCTTGGGTTAGGGTGGCCACATGCTCCCCTCAATTTTTTTTTTTCATATTTGACATATATTTTTTGATATAAAATTTAGATATATTTAATTGTGTCCACCTTATTATTGTGTTTTAGTGATATCGATTTAAATAAACCCCTACCTGAATGATTTTTAATTTTCAAACAACGTTATTGAGACATAATTTACATACCTAATGCATTGTGATATTAGAGCATCTCCAACAGATGTTCAAATGGGCAAAATAGCTAAAATTTAGTTATTTTGAAATAAAAAATTATCTCCAACAGATGTTGTTCATATGATGTAAAATGCATAGTTGCTTTAGAGTGTCACTGTAGCAATATGTAAATATTTATATATATTATTTTCTCTCTCTTCCTCATATTTCGTTCATTCTTTCTCTTTGTTTCTTTCACTATTCCCCAAAAATATGATACAAAAGGGATAATAAATAATATTTAAAAAGAGTAGTTAAAAATAAAGATAATCCGTTAGAGTATGTATTAAAAAAATGAGTAGTTAAAATAAAAAAAATTACTTTTTAGGTAACTAAAATAGCTACTATTATTGGAGATGCTCTTAAGTCTAATAGTGACTCAATATTTAATAAATTCCACAATCTATCAATGGTCACAAACTATTGGGTCCCCACTCATTAAATCTCAAATTATGTGTAACTAATATTATTATTAACTTTTAAACACGTTGTAAACATGTCCGAATATATTTTAAACATACTGAGGTTATTTTGTAATTTTTTTAAATTGTAAAATTATTTCATTATTGTATAAAAATATGTATTGTTATATAGTAAACTATAGGATCATAAATAGAAGAAGATTGTTACCATAATTTTATATATAAAAGAAAATATTGTTGATAATATTGATACGTAATTCTTTCAAATAATAAAAACATAATTAGTCTCATTCTTAATAAGAAATTTTAATTTTTATTTATTTATTTTTGTTCATGTTATGCATATCAATTTTTAATCTTCTATATTATATATTCTTACCCTATTTTTTTTAGAAAATTCCATGAAAGATACAAGGATATGATCTTTCAAATAACTCGATCACTTTCTTTGACGAGTAATCTTATGTATCTCAAATTTTCATTCCAAATCAAGGAAGACTATTAGATCAGTAGGTCTCATTTTAAAAAATTGATGGGATCCACTCATCTAATGGTTCCCTTCATTTGAGATAGAGATTTGGGGTAAAAATTTGAGATACATATTATTTTTCTTCTTTGACATATAAAATATCTCGAGGAATTCCAACCACCCAAAGGAGCTACCAGGTTTTAATTTTCCAATAAATTATTCCTTAACCCTTGGAATATGGATGCACGTTCACATCTTGAATTGGTCTTATACATACGACATCGCTATGGTACTGTGCCAAAATTGATTACATTTATAAATTTTGATTTGGGTGAACTTTAACGGTTGATTGAAAAAGTTATAAACTAATTCAAAAATAAATATTTATACATGTCACATTTTTATTAAAAAAAATAAAATACAATATAAAGCCCCGAACAAACATTATTAACATAACTAGTTTTTAAAATATAAAGACCTACTGTTTGGTAACATTTTTATTTTTATATTTTTTTATAAAAAAATATAACTAGTTTTTATTTTATTTTTTTGTTATAAAAAATAAAGATATAAAACATGTTTGATAGTCATTTATATTTAAAAAATTATAAAATCAAAAGTAAAAAGGATGTTTGGTATTGTACCAAAAATCTACCACTCAACACTAATAACCACCCAAAACCCACCATCCAAAACCCACTAACTATCGAAACCCACCACTAATAACCACTCAAATCCCACCACTCAACTCCACCAACAACCACTCAAACCCCACCAAAATCCAACCTTCTATCTTCGGCAACTTCCATAGAGTCCTCGCATAGAGACACCGACGGGAGAGAAGAATTGGGTGAGCAGCCAGTCAGGGAAGAGAGAAATGACATTTTTTATACTTCCAATCCAAAGTTCCAAATTTTTGTGTTAACAGGGTTCAAAGGTGAGACTTCATTAAAGGGTTGAGTTGAGGTGCATTGTTTCTATTTTTTTTTTTANTAACGGTTGATTGAAAAAGTTATAAACTAATTCAAAAATAAATATTTATACATGTCACATTTTTATTAAAAAAAATAAAATACAATATAAAGCCCCGAACAAACATTATTATACGTTTGGTAACATTTTTATTTTTATATTTTTTTATAAAAAAATATAACTAGTTTTTATTTTATTTTTTTGTTATAAAAAATAAAGATATAAACATGTTTGATAGTCATTTATATTTAAAATATTATAAAATCAAAAATAAAGAGGGTGTTTGGTATTGTACCAAAAATCTACCACTCAACACTAATAACCACCCAAAACCCACCATCCAAAACCCACTAACTATCGAAACCCACCACTAATAACCACTCAAATCCCACCACTCAACTCCACCAACAACCACTCAAACCCCACCAAAATCCAACCTTCTATCTTCGGCAACTTCCATAGAGTCCTCGCATAGAGACACCGACGGGAGAGAAGAATTGGGTGAGCAGCAATTAGGGAAGAGAGAAATGACATTTTTTATACTTCCAATCCAAAGTTCCAAATTTTTGTGTTAACAGGGTTCAAAGGTGAGACTTCATTAAAGGGTTGAGTTGAGGTGCATTGTTTCTATTTTTTTTTTTTAGATGTTTTCAAAAATATCATTCAAATGTTTTTATATTTTGTCCTTATTTTCAAAATAGAGCACCAAAAATATATATATATATATATTCATTAAACATATTTTTATTTTTTATAAAAAATAAAAACAAACACAACTAATTACCAAACGCAACCTAACGTTTTAGAACCGTGACAAAACCCTAACAAACATCATCGTCATGACAGCAAAATAAATTTTTCTGCAGATAATTGGAATTCACGAAACATCTAGGATATTTATTCAGAAAAAAACAAAGAAAGGCCTAAAGGTCTCGAACTCTCGATCATGTTGACTTGCTCACTTTCCATAACATAATGACTCGTCTACAGCTCTACATCAGAATCAAATTTCCAAGCTCCATAGTCCATCCTATTGACCGGGGGAATTGAAACTTCAAACAAAGAGAGCATGAACTTTCACGTTCCGTGTAGTAAGACTTACGGTTGTCTGTAAACTGTGTCTCTCCAAGTTGTATAAGTCATATCGTGTAAAAATTTATTTAATTTATTTTTAAAGGGAAATCTCACTTTACCCCAAAAAATGTAAAACAAAAAATTATTTTATACCCTTAAATATTAAATTTCTCGTATTACATTCTTAATGTACTAAAATTATTACAATATAANCATGTTTGATAGTCATTTATATTTAAAATATTATAAAATCAAAAATAAAGAGGGTGTTTGGTATTGTACCAAAAATCTACCACTCAACACTAATAACCACCCAAAACCCACCATCCAAAACCCACTAACTATCGAAACCCACCACTAATAACCACTCAAATCCCACCACTCAACTCCACCAACAACCACTCAAACCCCACCAAAATCCAACCTTCTATCTTCGGCAACTTCCATAGAGTCCTCGCATAGAGACACCGACGGGAGAGAAGAATTGGGTGAGCAGCAATTAGGGAAGAGAGAAATGACATTTTTTATACTTCCAATCCAAAGTTCCAAATTTTTGTGTTAACAGGGTTCAAAGGTGAGACTTCATTAAAGGGTTGAGTTGAGGTGCATTGTTTCTATTTTTTTTTTTTAGATGTTTTCAAAAATATCATTCAAATGTTTTTATATTTTGTCCTTATTTTCAAAATAGAGCACCAAAAATATATATATATATATATTCATTAAACATATTTTTATTTTTTATAAAAAATAAAAACAAACACAACTAATTACCAAACGCAACCTAACGTTTTAGAACCGTGACAAAACCCTAACAAACATCATCGTCATGACAGCAAAATAAATTTTTCTGCAGATAATTGGAATTCACGAAACATCTAGGATATTTATTCAGAAAAAAACAAAGAAAGGCCTAAAGGTCTCGAACTCTCGATCATGTTGACTTGCTCACTTTCCATAACATAATGACTCGTCTACAGCTCTACATCAGAATCAAATTTCCAAGCTCCATAGTCCATCCTATTGACCGGGGGAATTGAAACTTCAAACAAAGAGAGCATGAACTTTCACGTTCCGTGTAGTAAGACTTACGGTTGTCTGTAAACTGTGTCTCTCCAAGTTGTATAAGTCATATCGTGTAAAAATTTATTTAATTTATTTTTAAAGGGAAATCTCACTTTACCCCAAAAAATGTAAAACAAAAAATTATTTTATACCCTTAAATATTAAATTTCTCGTATTACATTCTTAATGTACTAAAATTATTACAATATAATTTTTTTGTTAATTCCCATTACTTATTCCATTAAAAACCAAGTCATTGAAGTTGTTGAAATGAGTAATAGAAGCTAATATAAAAATCACATAACAACACTTTTAATACATTGAGGACATGATTGTTTGAAAGATAATAGTGGTATAAGGTAGGATTAGGAAAAATAGTACATGTGACCCAATAATACCTTGTTTGTTTGTCTTTTTTCGTGTGATATTAATTTTCAAGTCGTAATATCGATTCGCTAGCTACAGTTCACCAAAACCCATATACATGAGTTTATATAATCAGTAATGTTAGACTAATCAAATTTTATGATCAAATTTAGAGCTCAAATGACATGGCAATTGAGTTAAGCTTCTTTGATTGATGTCATGTAATTTGCGCGCTAATAAAAACTTTAAATAATTAACAGTCATGTCATTTATGCTCTAAATTTGGTCCCAAAATTTTGCCAGTGTTGCATTACTCTTATATAATACCCTAGGAGATGGTATTATTTTTTGAGTTTTGGCCACCAATGGTATAAGGGAGATTAATGACTGAATTGTCCATCGACCTTTAATGTTAATATGGTATTTTGGTCACTAACAATTTTTTGTTTTTTAATTTTATTAGTTTTAAAAAAAAATTGATTTTGAATTTATTTTTTTTGTATTACGTTTAAGCGTACGATACCTCTGGTTGTTTTTTTAAAAATTTTATTAATTTTTTTTATAAAAAATTTGTTTTTAAATTATTTTTTCTTATATTATGTTTAAACCTACGGTGTGACCGGTTTTTTTTAAAAAAAAAATTTTTTGTACATACATCTAGAATTGAGTAATAAAATGAATGATATTAAAAATNAATTTTTTTGTTAATTCCCATTACTTATTCCATTAAAAACCAAGTCATTGAAGTTGTTGAAATGAGTAATAGAAGCTAATATAAAAATCACATAACAACACTTTTAATACATTGAGGACATGATTGTTTGAAAGATAATAGTGGTATAAGGTAGGATTAGGAAAAATAGTACATGTGACCCAATAATACCTTGTTTGTTTGTCTTTTTTCGTGTGATATTAATTTTCAAGTCGTAATATCGATTCGCTAGCTACAGTTCACCAAAACCCATATACATGAGTTTATATAATCAGTAATGTTAGACTAATCAAATTTTATGATCAAATTTAGAGCTCAAATGACATGGCAATTGAGTTAAGCTTCTTTGATTGATGTCATGTAATTTGCGCGCTAATAAAAACTTTAAATAATTAACAGTCATGTCATTTATGCTCTAAATTTGGTCCCAAAATTTTGCCAGTGTTGCATTACTCTTATATAATACCCTAGGAGATGGTATTATTTTTTGAGTTTTGGCCACCAATGGTATAAGGGAGATTAATGACTGAATTGTCCATCGACCTTTAATGTTAATATGGTATTTTGGTCACTAACAATTTTTTGTTTTTTAATTTTATTAGTTTTAAAAAAAAATTGATTTTGAATTTATTTTTTTTGTATTACGTTTAAGCGTACGATACCTCTGGTTGTTTTTTTAAAAATTTTATTAATTTTTTTTATAAAAAATTTGTTTTTAAATTATTTTTTCTTATATTATGTTTAAACCTACGGTGTGACCGGTTTTTTTTAAAAAAAAAATTTTTGTACATACATCTAGAATTGAGTAATAAAATGAATGATATTAAAAATAAAATTGTACATTTGTTATACAAAATGTGATAGAATAAATAGTTATTTGTGGAATCCACTATAGTACCTGTTGAACCAATAAATATGGAAGGAGATTGAAATACTTTATATTACGGTACAAATTTCCCTGGGTATTGAAAATATAAAGAATATATTTCTCAATACCTTCCACAGCAATCCTCAAAACAAACAGTCCTGAGTATACAATATGAAAAATCTAATCCTTGAGGGTGTAAATTAAAAATTCTTAAATTTTTTGGGATACAATTACAATTGAGTTTTACGAGTTCTTGTGTTTTCCACTCAAAGCCTCTAAAACTAAATTTAGAATTTTCAAACTCCGTGTGGTTTTAATATCAAATTTGAGAGCCGTGTTTAAAATTCTTAGACCATGACAGCATGACTAGTTTACGCGCTTTGGACTTTTCAAACTTAACAAACTGAAACATTCAACTTGAATTATGGTAGAACCACAACTTGTGAGGCATATGTTTGTCCACTACTAAATTATCTTGAAGGTGCAAAAAATTTACAAAAACTCATATGCCTCCCTTGAAACTTTCTTCAGAGAAAGGTTGATAGCACAGAGAATGAGTAGTCATCTTTTATTGTGCTCTAACTCACTTTAAATACAANCTCCTTTGAAACTTTCTTCAGAGAAAGGTTCATAGCACAGAGAATGAGTAGTCATCTTTTATTGTGCTCTAACTCACTTTAAATACAAAATACAGTTGATTTGCTTTAGCATTTTATTTAATCATTTCCTCAAAATCTATGGCAGAGATTGCTGTATCCTTTCTACTCACTGAACTNAAAATACAGTTGATTTGCTTTAGCATTTTATTTAATCATTTCCTCAAAATCTATGGCAGAGATTGCTGTATCCTTTCTACTCACTGAACTAACATCCTTTTTGTCTGAAGAGGGAACCCTTTTAAGTGGTGTTCGAGAAGATGTTGTGCTCATCAAAGATAAATTGGAGCAATTAATGGCCTTCTTGAGAGTTGTCGATGCCAACCAAAGGATTGATCAACAACTCCAAGCTTTGGTCAAGCAACTGCAAGATGTTGCTCACGACACCAAAGACGTTCTCGACGAATTCATGCTCCGATTGGATCGTGACCATGGGAAGGGAATCTACGGTTCTCTTCGTAGCACTGCTTCCTCTTCTAAGACTCTTATAATTCGCCATCGAATTGCTTCCAAAATACAGAAAATCGAGTCCAGGGTTGAAAAAATTCTTACAAGTTCAGAGAGATTCCGGAACATAGAGCAAGGCTCAAGCTCTACACGTAATGTTGGTCGAGATGATGCGCTTCATATCAAAGAAGCCGAGCTTGTGGGTATCAAGAAGCCCAAACAAAAACTCCTTAGTTGGCTACTTGATGGTGATTCTCAACTCAAAGTGGTTTCGGTGGTAGGAAAGGGTGGTTCGGGCAAAAGCGTACTGGTAAAAAGGGTCTTTGAGGAGGAAGAAGTGAAGAAGCAATTCCAAAGCCATGCTTGGATCACAGTTTCGCAATCATTTGACATTGTGAATCTCCTAAAGGACTTGATCGAACAGCTCTTTGAAGAAACAAAGGAGACGTTGCCCCAAAGACTAGAAATCATGCAAGAGAATCAACTAAAAACGGCCATCCAGAAATTCCTTCAAACACGAAGGTTCGTGATTGTTTTAGAAGATATATGGAGTGTAAAGGCATGGAATGATATCAAGCATGTATTCTTTACTAGTGGGAACTATGGTAGTCGTGTACTGCTCACAACTCGTATATTTAATGTAGCTAATACTTCATGCTCTGAATTAAAAGGTCGCATGCATGAAATGGAGGCCTTGTCTGATAGAGAGTCTTGGACTCTCTTCTGTAATAAGACATTCAGAGACAGACTTTGTCCTCCACATTTGACAAAAGCCTCACGAAATATACTAGGAAAATTGGAGGGATTGCCCCTTGCAATTGTGGCAATTAGTAGTGCATTGGCTTCGAGTGACAAAAATTTGGTGGACGAATGGGAAGAAATCCAGCGGCAATTGAGTGATGAACAAGAAAGCAATGACAAAATTGAGAGACTGAAATATGTTTTGAATCTCAGTTATTATGATTTGCCTTACGATCTTAAAATTTGTTTCTTGTACTTGAGCATTTTTCCTGAGCATTATTATCCGATTGAAAAGACAAGAGTGATTCGACTGTGGACTGCAGCAAGATTCGGGCTCACACAAAAATTTGCTGAGGGCTATTTCGATGAACTTCTCNAGCATTATTATCCGATTGAAAAGACAAGAGTGATTCGACTGTGGACTGCAGCAAGTTTCGGGCTCACACAAAAATTTGCTGAGGGCTATTTCGATGAACTTCTCAATAGAAACTTGATCCAAGTGACAAAGAAAACGATGGAGGAAAAACCTAAAACTTTTTTTATTCAGCANAAACACGAAGGTTCGTGATTGTTTTAGAAGATATATGGAGTGTAAAGGCATGGAATGATATCAAGCATGTATTCTTTACTAGTGGGAACTATGGTAGTCGTGTACTGCTCACAACTCGTATATTTAATGTAGCTAATACTTCATGCTCTGAATTAAAAGGTCGCATGCATGAAATGGAGGCCTTATCTGATAGAGAGTCTTGGACTCTCTTCTGTAATAAGACATTCAGAGACAGACTTTGTCCTCCACATTTGACAAAAGCCTCACGAAATATACTAGGAAAATTGGAGGGATTGCCCCTTGCAATTGTGGCAATTAGTAGTGCATTGGCTTCGAGTGACAAAAATTTGGTGGACGAATGGGAAGAAATCCAGCGGCAATTGAGTGATGAACAAGAAAGCAATGACAAAATTGAGAGACTGAAATATGTTTTGAATCTCAGTTATTATGATTTGCCTTACTATCTTAAAATTTGTTTCTTGTACTTGAGCATTTTTCCTGAGCATTATTATCCGATTGAAAAGACAAGAGTGATTCGACTGTGGACTGCAGCAAGTTTCGGGCTCACACAAAAATTTGCTGAGGGCTATTTCGATGAACTTCTCAATAGAAACTTGATCCAAGTGACAAAGAAAACGATGGAGGGAAAACCTAAAACTTTTTTTATTCAGGACCTTGTGCGTGAAATTGTTCTTTCCAAATCGAGAGAGCAGAACATGGCAATTCTGACAAACAGACAAGAAGTAAGGTTGCCTGAGAAAGTCCGACATTTAGCAGTCCCTAACTCCTTTGAAGTTGTACCAAAACCCAAGTGTTTTCAGACACTTCAATCTTTGATCGTGTTCAAAATGGTAGATTCAAGACATGGTTCCTCTGTTTTTCCGCTCTTAGTTGGTGGTTGTAAGCTGCTGAAGGTTTTAGACTTAAGCTTTGTTCCCTTGGAGACATTCCCAGATGGGGTTTCTAAACTACTTCATCTCAGGTATTTAAGCATGCAGGGAACAAACCTGAAAGTCATTCCAAAATCTATCGGAAATCTTCGGAACCTAGAGACCTTTGATTTGAGAGGTACTGAAGTGATTAATTTGCCCATCGCGATAGGAAAGCTTCTGAAACTTCAGTATCTTCTTGTGTATAAGGCCAAGGCCAAATATTTACAAGTTGGTTGTAAAGCCCCCGCGGAAATAGGAAACTTGTCATCCCTGCAAAAGCTAGGTAGCATCGATACAAGCCAAAACAGTGGCAAGAGTATTCTGGGAGAGTTGGGCAAGCTTACTCAACTAAAGACTTTACACATTAGAGGGTTGAGAAGAGAAGACGGTACAACTCTATGCTCGTCCCTTGAAAAGATGATCAACCTTCGCTCCTTGTCTGTTCGCTCAATTTCTATTAAAGATGATGAGAACCTTGATCTAAAATCTTTATCTTCAGCTCCACCATCTCTACGAAAGCTAGACTTGGAGGGATGTCTATTAAACGCACCACGCTGGATATCTTGTCTTCATAGCCTGGTCAGAGTATGTTTATCGTGGAGCGGGTTAAGGGATGATCCACTGCAATACCTACAAGATTTGCCAAATCTCATTGAGCTTAAACTCTGTGGAGGTGCCTCTGAAGTATCAAGTTTGTTTTTCCAGGATGGACAGTTTGAGAGGCTCAAGATTTTACGGATTTTGGGTTTTGAAGGGTTAAGATGGTTGAGATTTGGGAAGGGTGCCATGCCTCAACTTGAAAAGTCGCACATTGAGTCCTGTGAACTGTTGGAGGTGCCATCAGGAATCGAATATCTAGCCAAACTTAAATCATTACGTCTAGTTGATATGCCTCCTTTTGTAGTTAGGGCCTTGTCGAATCGAGACAGAGAAGCAGGGGAGTATTGGAAAATTAAGCATATCCCTAAGGTGATGATTGGACATCATAATGAAGAGGGTCTTTTGGTGAAAAAATATCTATACAGATGAAAAGAGTTCTTACCAGGTCAGGATAATCTCCTCCTCCGATTTACTGTTTTGTGTTCAATTATTTTTCCCTTGCCTTCTTCTCAAGTAAACTGAAATTGATTTTTCTAATCCAGTTTTTTGTTTTTCTTTCATAATAGGGGTTTATAACAAGTAGTCCAAGTGGCCAGGTAGAGTTTGATTTCATCTAATTAGATAGATCAAGTTCACTTTCCCACTCATTTAGCAGCAGCAATAGCAATTAAAAGTTTCCAGAATTTGATGAGAGATTGCTGGAGCCTCTCTTCTATTACCACTGCCGAAGACATTTCCGTGACATGCCTGATGGTTTTGTCTTTGACGATGAACCCATTTCACCACTGTTGTTAGTCTTTGATGTTTTTGTATTTTGTTGATTCTAGAGTGCTTTATGTGATCCTTGTGTTGAGGAGAAAGTTGTAAACAAGGATGGGATTTTCTTAAAGAGAAGATTCTCCATTTTGTATATGCTCTTTAGATGTTCCTTAGATTACTTGAATATAGTTCTTTTTCTTGTTAGTGTTGTGTTGTGAATGTACAGTGCGACGAACAATGAGGAAAGAAAATCAAGAACACTGAACACAAAAATTTTAGTGGTTCGGTAGAAATTCTACATATGCCCAAGAGACCATTGTTTCACTATATGAGAATCTTACAACTTCTAGACAAACATTCATTGAGAACCCTAATATTTGTCAATACAATTTATCACCTTCCGTACAAAATCTAGTCGCTCCACTCTGTTTTTGTTTTTTTTTTTAAGTTCAATGGTCATGGGTGTCCAATTTAGCTTATGTGCACCACAACTAATTCTCTCTTCAGTCCGGTCAAAGGCAGGCCATCTTCGCCGGAATTAGAGTATTAACGAGGGATAAATCTCTCATGGTCTGACTCAAGAGATTAACAAGATTCGAACTCAAGACGTCTGACCATTTACACTTTCGGGTCTGGTGAATAAAATCGTANCCACAACTAATTCTCTCTTCAGTCCGGTCAAAGGCAGGCCATCTTCGCCGGAATTAGAGTATTAACGAGGGATAAATCTCTCATGGTCTGACTCAAGAAATTGACAAGATTCGAACTCAAGACGTCTAGTCATTTACACTTTCGGGTCTGGTGAATAGAATCGCANCATGGTCTGACTCAAGAGATTAACAAGATTCGAACTCAAGACGTCTGACCATTTACACTTTCGGGTCTGGTGAATAAAATCGTAGTTATAGGTTCTCATAGTTTTGAAAAAAGGTTAGATATGAATTGCGGTATGTCTAGCATCGGAAGAAGTTCAAGTCTCAACCTAAGCACAATTACTTTCAACACTGTAAATCCAGAAGCTCAGTATCAAAACACATTAGCATCTAGTAACACTAGCAGGACCCCATAAAAAGTCCGGCCAAATATAAACACTAAATATACCATATGTGCAATATACTTCAATTAAAATCAATCTAAGCGCAGAAATAGTGCATGAAATCAACAAAAACCAACTTTGTAAAGTAAAATTATGCCGTGAGAGTTACAATAACATCGATCATCCAAAGTTAGAAAAAAAAAATTCACAAAAACTCCTAAAAATGAATGAATAACTAAATCTATCTAGCAAATTATCTATGGTACAAAAAACTGTTACACATTCAAGAAATTAACACACAGCTATTGTTATATAGCTCAAGTGACGTTGACATGCATGAATTACGTGAAAGGGAGGCCGAATTATCAATAAACGGCTAAGAGGAAAAATAAAAGGATGTCATGAAAAAACTTCAAGAAAAAAAAGAAGTTAGCCAGCGTATTATAGGAGAAAATATTCAATGTAACAGTGATANAGGAAAAATAAAAGGATGTCATGAAAAAACTTCAAGAAAAAAAAGAAGTTAGCCAGTGTATTATAGAAGAAAATATTCAATGTAACAGTGACACCACATCATCAACGTCACGTGGTATCATCAACCAATTATAACATATCATTTAGTTGGTTCCACTATTTTAATTCCCACTAATAACCACCCTATTTTAACTACCATTTTCGAATAATATGCCATGTGAAAATTACACCTTGTTGCTAGCATATCAAACATCACAACATATATATGTGACCCCTCTGTGGAAATCAATTTTGCATTGCCCAGCTTCAACAATAACGGCGGAGTACCGCCCCGCCNCTTGTTGCTAGCATATCAAACATCACAACATATATATGTGACCCCTCTGTGGAAATAAATTTTGCATTGCCCAGCTTCAACAATAACGGCGGAGTACCGCCCCGCCCGTCAGATCGAAAATATCCACCCATAGTTTCGGACATCATCCCGGAAAAGGGGGCCGATCAATTAGTCGTTGGTTCAAATCATTAGGTCACTTGTCCGACTAGTGGGGTATTAATTGAGTCAAATTTAACAAGGTTGAGTCCGAGCCTGTCGAGTTTGTTTTTTTAAACGAGACTAAAAAATTATNCCGGAAAAGGGGGCCGATCAATTAGTCGTTGGTTCAAATCATTAGGTCACTTGTCCAACTAGTGGGGTATTAATTGAGTCAAATTTAACAAGGTTGAGTCCGAGTCTGTCGAGTTTGTTTTTTTAAACGAGGCTAAAAAATTGTGTAAACTCGATTTGTTTACAAAATGAATTGAGGCCGAATAGCTTAAATATTTTACATATAAACAAGACGAGCCTTGTGAGTTCGAGACGAGCCTTTTAGGCTCATTTTTTTAAACAAATCTAAAAAACAGTTTAAGTCCAACTCGTTTAAAACACAAGTCAAGCGTGAGCCGAGTCTTATCTAAGTCCGAGTAGTACATCTAGATTAACACCCCTACTNTTAAATATTTTACATATAAACAAGACGAGCCTTGTGAGTTCGAGACGAGCCTTTTAAGCTCGTTTTTCTAAACAAATCTAAAAAACAGTTTAAGTCCAACTCGTTTAAAACACAAGTCAAGCGTGAGCCGAGTCTTATCTGAGTCCGAGTAGCACATCTTGATTAACACCCCTATTNAGTCCAACTCGTTTAAAACACAAGTCAAGCGTGAGCCGAGTCTTATCTAAGTCCGAGTAGTACATCTAGATTAACACCCCTACTAACTGGTCATATAATAAAAATATTTATTATTGACAATAAATATGTCAAAAAATTATAATAATCATAGAAATAGCATGTTTAATGTATATTAGATCAGACAAAAATCCAAAAATTATTAAACATGTATTCAATGCATCCAATTTCCAAGGCAATTTATAAAGCTAAGAAGAGAAAAATATCTCTATCAAAGTTGAAGATTCCAATTATGCATCAGTCCAAGAACAATCCACAGGATTTGTAATCCTCAAACTATCAAAGAGGAAGAAAAAAAAAAGCAAGAACTTGATTAATATCAGGAAACAATGATGCAAAGGGTGTAACAGTAAATGATCATCGTACTCATATCTGCTAAAGTTCCAAACCGATAAAAACCATCAACAGAGACACTGCCTCAAAGTAAGACAATAGAACAGCGGGAACAAACTACAATTGCATCAAAACAGACACCAGAAGAAAATAGGAACAACTATATGCATTGCCAAACTAACATCGACACTGCCTCAAAGTAAGACAATAGAACAGTGGGAACAAACTACAATTGCATCAAAACAGACGCTAGAAGAAAATAGAAACAACTACAGGCATTGCCAAACTAACACCACAGAACAACATCAGCAAACCAGAAAAATGCACAGTAAAAATTTGAAACGGAACCAGGAACAACAAAAGAAACAACAGTTGATTACAAAGAGGGCAAGACATAATAATTGTTGATCACATTGATTCAAAACTCCTGTGCTACTAGACAAATCTTACCAACCAACCTGAAATTCCAGACAAGATGCACATACAATTTCAAAGAATACATTTCAAGTGTGATCACTTAATATGCACGTGATGATGTCCATTAATAAATTTCAACTATCATTTTTTATTGGATTAAAACGACACAAATTGAGAAGTTGAGAAATTAAATTGATACAATTAAAAGATTGGGGATCAAACTGACACAAAGTGCATAATTTTATGGATCAAAAATGTATTTCACCTTTTTCTTGTTTTATAGGACTTATAGTGACCCGTCCGCTTTTGATGATAACGTTCGATTTGAACGGTTTATCCAAAGACCACGTGATTCAACATGTTTTGGACTAGTTTGATGCTCAAACAACCTTATTGATGAGTCGGCCCAATTTAAGGTCCGATTCATTGGCTTCTCGGGTCAAATAGTCGGGTCCGACCGGGATTTAAAACATTGTATTTGTATCCACCACACACGCTCTGTACACAAATTCCTATCAAACCTATTGCTTTCATCAAGACTCTTGTTACAGCAATCACGAAACCCCAACTGGGTCAACAGCCAACTCAAAAATAGATGAGGAAAAAAAGAAGAAAGGGAAATGCATGTGTGTGTGTGTGAGAGAGAGAGAGAGAGGTAGAATGGAGGAAGAGGGATGGAAAAGAAGGAACATACTTAGAAAGAGGCGGAGGGAGTGGAAGATAAGATTGAAAGAAATGTATTTGGGGACGTTAGAATCTAATTATTTGTAATAGGGTCATGCAGACGGAACCCCTANGTAGAATGGAGGAAGAGGGATGGAAAAGAAGGAACATACTTAGAAAGAGGCGGAGGGAGTGGAAGATAAGATTGAAAGAAATGTATTTGGGGACGTTAGAATCTAATTATTTGTAATAGGGTCATGCAGATAAGTAGATATAAATATGTATAAAAATTAGAATATTTTAACTTGTATTGTAAAAGATTACTCGAATTTTAATTTATACCTTCAAAATTTTAAAATATTAATTTATACCTAAAAGATATAAATATGTATCAATATGCCCATGAAACTAATTGTCATCTATTTTGTCGTTAAAAATGTTTGGATTATTTATAAATTATACCTCTCAATTTTTAAATATTTTACATTTATGATCCGAAAAGAATTTCATCCATTAATGCTCGTTAAATAACTCTCAATTGTATGGTGTCATAACATTTATGTGTTGTGTTCGAATCAATAAAAAAATATTTTTAACAAAAAAAATCTTTTTGTGTAGAGTCAATTGCGTTGTATCGTATATTTTCACATTTACAACAATTGATATAATATTTTTTAAACTTTAAAAAATACCTATTTTTTTGCCTATAATACTCGTTAAATAATTATTTTATGTCTACGGTTATATTATTCGTATCTAATTTTAATTTGATCAAACAATTAAAAAAATTGTGTTTAATTGTGGACATAAAATATCTATTTAACCAGTATTGTTGGTAAAAAAATAGGTATTTTATAAATTTTGTTAACATTTTGTATTTTTTGTTTTAAAATTTTAAAATTTTAGTGATCTTTCAGGTGTAAGTTGAGATTATCCCAATATTGTTAAATGAAAATTTTAGGTGGCTAAGTATAATTAAATAAAAAATTATAAGTAATTATAAGTGGTCATAAAAAAGAATTGAGGAATAATACTGATATTTAATGGGGAAATAGTTAAGTGTGGTAGGAGATAGAAAGAGAGTTAGTGGTGGTTATTATAGACATTCTATGGGTATTATAGTTATTTGTCAGGTGTAGACACCTAACACACCTAGTCAATTAATAGTATAGATTATGTCATTTCGAATTTCAAGCTAAATAATGTTCGTTATCTTTAATTAATTATTTTTTAGGGAAAAAAAATAAAAACTAATAGTAGAACGCCACATACCGTTAAAAATTTCAAAAAAATCCAAAAGTCAAGAAAATGGGATTTGAGATTCACACAAACTGGGGAAAATGAATTAATAAATTTATTAACCAACATTGCAAGATAGAAAATAAAGGATATTACGAGAAGTGATTGGGTTAGAGTATCAAAACGAATTAGAGAAAATTTGGGTTCACAAGTAATTTTCTCCGCATGGTTCATTTGATATTAACCAAAACCTTAGGGGTCCACATTTAATTTCCGCAAATCTAATTTTCCCCGCTTTTTCTTCTTCTTCTTCTTCCTGTTCTTCTGGGTAGGTTCGTCTGGCTCGGTTCGTCTGGCTCTCATTCTCTTTCTCTATCTCCTATCCATACATATATCACATTTTTGTTTATCTCTAATCTCTATATTGACAGATTAAAGTTAAACTACCTCTCTCTTTCCCTCTCATTCTCCATCCGAAGACCAAACTCAAAAGAGGTTTTGTTTGGTACAGATTGGAGGTATAAGGTAAAAAATATAGAATTGTCTAATTTATTTAATTTGCGTTCCTCTTTATGAAAAAATTATCCATAATCTTGGTGAAAAAATTGTATCTTCTTTTGGATTTCTTTTTGCAGTTATTAAAATATGAATACATATACATACTTATATACATAGACTACTGTTCATGTGTTTGTAGCTTTATTCCTATTTAAACCCAGATTTTATGTGTGGATATGATTAGTGTTTACTGTTGAGTTTTGTTGTCTGAAGCCAAGTTTTGTAGTATTGAAGAGTGTGGCGGATTATTATTGTTTGGTTAAGAGAGTTATGCACTAATGTTTTAAGGTTGCATTTGTTAAAGAATTTAGGATTGTTTTGAGATAAATAAGGATGAACATGCCTGAATTTCAAATTTTTTGGCAAAATATTAGCCCTCAATAAAAAAAAAAAGGAGATCGAGTGCACAAGGCCGNAACATGCCTGAATTTCAAATTTTTTGGCAAAATATTAGCCCTCAATAAAAAAAAAAGGAGATCAAGTGCACAAGGCTGCAGAGTTTGGGAGGGTCAAATGTACGCAACCACCCTGCTCATGTGGAGAGGCTGTGTCCGCTCTTGATTCTTTGACACCCAGGTCCCAATAACTTTATAATTTTATAGCTGTGCTAAGGCCCACCTTCAAAATATTAGCCCTCAATCTGTTCATGAATTTGTTTGTGTGATTCTCATCTGTTTTTTTGTGGATTTTTCTTCGTCATCAAGTTCTTTGTGGATTTATGTGAACTTTGTGTTTGCCAGGCGCTAGGATTGAATGCATTTTGCAAAATAGAAACGTTTTTGGATGAAAAAAATAATAACAGCTGAAAAATTGCACCGAATATAACCGAAATTCTTGTGGCCAAATTTTAAAGAAAGAAAATTTGTTGTTGCAAAACTGTAGAAACTTATATAGTGAGAGCAACTTTAGATTTGAGTTGGAATTTAGAATGGTTGTTTTAATTTGGAAAACTCTGCCAGATAAATTTATCTTCCTGAAAGTTATATTTATTGAGTTTGCAAGTTTATGTGATTTGCTTTATTCTTCTCAGCATCAATCTTATACTGTGATTGTACAGTGAAGTTTGTGATTGTTCAAATTATGGCAATCTAACTTAATATTCCTAATTTGAGCAGTGAAAATGGTTTCGGAGTCAATAAATGCCAATCCTGTTGTCTATGAGAAAAAGGAGCGTCAAGCTCGTAACCCACAGGGTGATGTGGACAAGTATGCTGTGGGATCAATAGACCAGCAAGAAATTTTTGATATCCTTTCAGTTGGATTGCATTTTGTGCTTATCATGTCAATTCTGTTACCCAGTTTTTATTATACCATTTATAGTTTAGTATCTCATTTTTTTTCTGTGTCAAGTAGACAAAAACTCATGATGGATGCATTTCAAAGGTGTTGTAACTCTCATGAGCAATATGTAAAATCTCTCTCTCTCTCTCTCTCTCTCTCATGCACATACATACACAGACAAACCACACATGCGCAAAAGTTTTGAGCTTAAATTTATTTTCAGAGAAATACGGGCAAGATTATGTATGTTGTTTAATGAAAACATGCTTCCATATAAATAATTTGAAAATTGTTGCAAATTATTTACCTCGTCAAGCGGTAGATTGTTTTACAACTAGGGGTCAGTTATGCAAATTCCTTATGGAGATTTATAAGTTCGGGCTAACCTTTATACCGATTCCACTCAGTCTCAGGCAATCTCTTTGGTTAGAATGTAGGTCAATTGTTTTGAAGTACGTCATATGTTATATTATATATAGGATATGTATATGTTGGTTGAATGCATACCTATGAAGTTGTGTGGCACATAATCATTACTAAGAAAGACGCACATGCGACTCCTGTGAATCACTATCCAAAGTAAAGAGATAAATAAGAAAGTGGAAGTTCCGATTGATGTGGAATTTCATGTCTTACATTATTCTGTGTGATTTAGAAGGGCAGTTTTTTTCCATTTCAACCCTCTATTTGTTATGATGATAATATTATACGTGCATATATAAGGAATTTCAATTGCTTTTGAAAGGAAGACACTAAGTAGGAAACAAGAAGTAAATTCTGTTTTTTTTTTTCAGTTTGGAAAATATACTCTCTCTTATAAACACAGTTCTCGATTGAAACTTACAAGCCAATCAATAGTTGTGAAAACATATTTTCTTAACATTATTAAATCATATTAGAGACATCAAAGATCCAGAGCATCCGTATTCTTTGGAGGAACTGAAAGTTATAACAGAAGATGCAATTGAGGTGGATGATAAAAGTAGCTATGTAAGGTAAAAACAACTACTTCTGCATTGTTTGCATTTCAACGCCTACTGCATTCATGCTCTGTTTTAATGGAAAATGTTACTCTGAATCAGGATCACATTCACTCCAACAGTTGAACATTGCAGTATGGCAACAGTGATTGGCCTCTGCTTGCGAGTGAAACTTATGCGTAGTCTGCCTTCCCGTTATAAGGTATGGCCTCTATCATCATCTTGTCAACCGGGTTGATGATATCCTACACATTATTTGCTTTTGTGGATGAGCCTAACTTGAGATCATCGGGAGTTCATCCAATTACCATTTAATTCTTGCAATAAAAGTGGTGTGTTGTGCTTGAATTTGTGAAAATAAAGAGCGAGTAACTAGGTTTGTCAGGGGACAATGAGGAGAGTTTTTCAACCATTTCTGAAAGGTTATGTTTGACATGCCTTTACACAACTTGATTAGAGACTAACTTACTGGCTATGTGAAGTGAGGCCAGCACTACCACCAGTGTGTCTGAATTATCGATGCTCTCTCTTTTTTATGTTAAAAATGACCGTTGCAAGCCGTTTTAAGATTGAGACATTAGCTCAAAGTTGATTCAGTATGAGTTCTTTTTGGCATTTCAATATCACATGTTGTGTTTCTACTTAATATGGGGCCATGCAAATGTGTCAAGATAAACAAAGAAATAAAAAAGGAAATGTTGGAATATATATTCCCAGGAAATAACCCAAGACCACTGAGCTAGTGGCTTTTCTCAGTTAGTAAATTATAACTATACTATTCAGCTTAAAGTTTACAAAATTTCCATTTAAGAACTTAATGTATTTAGAATCCCATTCTTGCAGGGGGAAAAAAAAGTAAACTTTTGGTTCGACATCCATAGTGAGATAGTGGCTTCATCTAATGTTTTCACTCAAATTTTTGATAACTGGTTTAGATATGTTGGGCTACATAGTAAATTAGTAATTGTTCCAACTATGCAGTGATAGATAATGTCAATTTTTGATGGAAATTCCAAGTATTGTTTAGCCGTGTTTTTTCTGCTGCATTCATATTCAAGTGCTTTAACTTCTGATGTATGTCTCAATCTTCTTTCTTGTGTTTGTTTTCTTCTTCTTCTTTACCTTAATGAACTCATTTTATTTTTCTAGGTTGATATTAGGGTAGCTCCTGGGAGTCATGCCACTGAAGCTGCAGGTCTCTCTCTCTCTCTCTCTCTCTTGCATCAACTACTTTAAAACCCGTCACACTTGACATCTTGCATGTACAAGTAATCTAGCATGCACACATAACTAGAAGTGTAGCATGACATACTGTGAAAGAGAAGCATGGGATAAGAATTTTAGCATGCACCTGTATAAATTATTTTCGTATGCGATTTTAAGTGATGTGGGGAAAATACATATATAAAAAAGAACAGTCCAGTCCACGAGGTTCTTGCATACGTATGCAACCTTAATTCTTAACTTGAATCAGTGAAGTCCGAATCACTTTTGCCCTTAGTAAATCTTATAGTTGTAACACCTGCTATGCTACTTTTTTGGGTGCAGTGAATAAACAGTTGAACGATAAAGAACGGGTAGCAGCAGCCTTGGAAAATCCTAACCTGATAGATATGCTTGACGAATGCCTGGCTCCATCTTATGCATGAGCATCGTGAGAGTACAAATCTATACATGCATAATGGATATTCACCTCTATGCACTTTCTTAGACCTCTATATACACACTCCTTTTCCAATTTTCCCAATAGGGTTATGGTGTTAAGTTTGTATGTTGAAATATATTGTAATAACGATGATCATTTTTCAATTGGATCTGAAATGATATACGAAAATGGCAGGCATAGCAAGCACTTCCATTCCCTATTGAGTTCAGTGTTATCTGATATTTCCATCTCTCTCAAGACTTCTCATGCCTCTCGATAAAGAAAGAAAGACAAAAAGTCAGACAGACAAATCCTTCGGTTTTTTGTTCTAGCAACAGATGGAGCCGTTGTAATTAGCAGTGTACCTTGGCTGTTCCTGTCAATCATATCAAGTGAGGCAAATTCATGTCGGGTTTTAATAAGTTCGTGTCAAAAAAATATTTCACTCATATTTGATTCGTTTATTAATTCGTATTTAACAAATCGTGTCATATCGGATTAATATATGTATAATTAATATATAAATGAGTCGTGTCATGTATTTTTTTTTTTTATTGATTTTACCCTTATTTGATTCGTTTTTTAATTGAGTTGTGTCAGATCCGCACATTTACGAAACGAGTAGCTTAAAAAAAACTTAAACTCTTTAATTTCGTATCATATTTGTGTCGTATCATATTTCAACACTCTTAACCTTGAGTACTTAACACAAAATACCTGCTTAAATATTACTCAATTTGTGCAACTGAGATTCAAATTGAATTTTAATTCGAGCTTTATAACCTAAAAAATGAACTCAAATTAAAATTTGAGCTTCAACTCTAAGTTGTACAACTCAAGTTCGACACAAATTTGAAATTTTAGATATGTGCAATATCCAGGTTGAAAGGTGCCCATTGCATTTAAGTTCGGATTGAGCTCAAGTTGATATTTTAAAACTTATGANTTGCAAGCCGTTTTAAGATTGAGACATTAGCTCAAAGTTGATTCAGTATGAGTTCTTTTTGGCATTTCAATATCACATGTTGTGTTTCTACTTAATATGGGGCCATGCAAATGTGTCAAGATAAACAAAGAAATAAAAAAGGAAATGTTGGAATATATATTCCCAGGAAATAACCCAAGACCACTGAGCTAGTGGCTTTTCTCAGTTAGTAAATTATAACTATACTATTCAGCTTAAAGTTTACAAAATTTCCATTTAAGAACTTAATGTATTTAGAATCCCATTCTTGCAGGGGGAAAAAAAAGTAAACTTTTGGTTCGACATCCATAGTGAGATAGTGGCTTCATCTAATGTTTTCACTCAAATTTTTGATAACTGGTTTAGATATGTTGGGCTACATAGTAAATTAGTAATTGTTCCAACTATGCAGTGATAGATAATGTCAATTTTTGATGGAAATTCCAAGTATTGTTTAGCCGTGTTTTTTCTGCTGCATTCATATTCAAGTGCTTTAACTTCTGACGTATGTCTCAATCTTCTTTCTTGTGGTTGTTTTCTTCTTCTTCTTTACCTTAATGAACTCATTTTATTTTTCTAGGTTGATATTAGGGTAGCTCCTGGGAGTCATGCCACTGAAGCTGCAGGTCTCTCTCTCTCTCTCTCTCTCTCTCTTGCATCAACTACTTTAAAACCCGTCACACTTGACATCTTGCATGTACAAGTAATCTAGCATGCACACATAACTAGAAGTGTAGCATGACATACTGTGAAAGAGAAGCATGGGATAAGAATTTTAGCATGCACCTGTATAAATTATTTTCGTATGCGATTTTAAGTGATGTGGGGAAAATACATATATAAAAAAGAACAGTCCAGTCCACGAGGTTCTTGCATACGTATGCAACCTTAATTCTTAACTTGAATCAGTGAAGTCCGAATCACTTTTGCCCTTAGTAAATCTTATAGTTGTAACACCTGCTATGCTACTTTTTTGGGTGCAGTGAATAAACAGTTGAACGATAAAGAACGGGTAGCAGCAGCCTTGGAAAATCCTAACCTGATAGATATGCTTGACGAATGCCTGGCTCCATCTTATGCATGAGCATCGTGAGAGTACAAATCTATACATGCATAATGGATATTCACCTCTCTGCACTTTCTTAGACCTCTATATACACACTCCTTTTCCAATTTTCCCAATAGGGTTATGGTGTTAAGTTTGTATGTTGAAATATATTGTAATAACGATGATCATTTTTCAATTGGATCTGAAATGATATACGAAAATGGCAGGCATAGCAAGCACTTCCATTCCCTATTGAGTTCAGTGTTATCTGATATTTCCATCTCTCTCAAGACTTCTCATGCCTCTCGATAAAGAAAGAAAGACAAAAAGTCAGACAGACAAATCCTTCGGTTTTTTGTTCTAGCAACAGATGGAGCCGTTGTAATTAGCAGTGTACCTTGGCTGTTCCTGTCAATCATATCAAGTGAGGCAAATTCATGTCGGGTTTTAATAAGTTCGTGTCAAAAAAATATTTCACTCATATTTGATTCGTTTATTAATTCGTATTTAACAAATCGTGTCATATCGGATTAATATATGTATAATTAATATATAAATGAGTCGTGTCATGTATTTTTTTTTTTTATTGATTTTACCCTTATTTGATTCGTTTTTTAATTGAGTTGTGTCAGATCCGCACATTTACGAAACGAGTAGCTTAAAAAAAACTTAAACTCTTTAATTTCGTATCATATTTGTGTCGTATCATATTTCAACACTCTTAACCTTGAGTACTTAACACAAAATACCTGCTTAAATATTACTCAATTTGTGCAACTGAGATTCAAATTGAATTTTAATTCGAGCTTTATAACCTAAAAAATGAACTCAAATTAAAATTTGAGCTTCAACTCTAAGTTGTACAACTCAAGTTCGACACAAATTTGAAATTTTAGATATGTGCAATATCCAGGTTGAAAGGTGCCCATTGCATTTAAGTTCGGATTGAGCTCAAGTTGATATTTTAAAACTTATGATGAGTTAGTTACCTCTCAACCCCTTTTTAACCAAATAACAAGATAAGGAATTGTACACTGTACATGCCTTCAAACAGCTACATAAGCCAATTTATCAAGGAAGTGCCAAGGATCAAAATTTCATTTCAAAANGTACACTGTACATGCCTTCAAACAGCTACATAAGCCAATTTATCAAGGAAGTGCCACAGAAAAGAGAACAAGGATCAATAAGCCAATTTATCAAGGAAGTGCCACAGAAAAGAGAACAAGGATCAAAATTTCATTTCAATANTGAACTCAAATTAAAATTTGAGCTTCAACTCTAAGTTGTACAACTCAAGTTCGACACAAATTTGAAATTTTAGATATGTGCAATATCCAGGTTGAAAGGTGCCCATTGCATTTAAGTTCGGATTGAGCTCAAGTTGATATTTTAAAACTTATGATGAGTTAGTTACCTCTCAACCCCTTTTTAACCAAATAACAAGATAAGGAATTGTACACTGTACATGCCTTCAAACAGCTACATAAGCCAATTTATCAAGGAAGTGCCAAGGATCAAAATTTCATTTCAAAAAAATTTAAAAATTTATTTTTGTAACATTGGTCGAAACATGCCAAAATACAACAAAATATCTCAAAACATAAGAATTTTAATATTTAATCAATAATTTGTTTCAATTTCCATAGAAATGAAAACGTTTCAGACGTTCTAACCGTTTCAAAATGAAATTTAGTTTAGGGAACTTTATACGCCGAAGAAGCTTTCTCTAACTGACCAAAGTTCCAAGGATGGCGAATTCGGTAACTAAATTCTGTTGAAATATGACCATCATTTTTCAAATCAATCAAAAAATAACTTATTCAGATAGTGCAATTTTAGTTGTTAGGTAGAAACATCAATTCCAATCACAACAAAACGCCTTGTAATCATGTCTTAGGTCATAGTACACAACAAGAAACCAGCAAAATGTGAGAGCAGAAACGTTATAAAGAGAATTTCACCCCTTCATCATCAGCCGAAGTTCCCTTGAAGATTGCAAGCTTCCCCTTATTTTCTAGTTGTTTCAGAGCCCGCATCAAAACTGTGCGATCCATCCCATGAAGATCTGTGATAGAGAGAGACAGTGATGAGACTGCCTAAAGTCTTGAGAAGTTATAATAAAAGTATGATACCACACTTTATTAAAGAGTTCAGAGAGAGAGTTATAAATATGAGAACATAATCAGGGATGCATAACAAGAAAAATGGCGTGACCTTTGTCAACAAAGTACAAGTGACTAACAGATTAACGTTTAATAGCAGGAATCATGAAAAACCAGAAGAAGGATGGTTAACCTGATGTGCTTCTAGATGTTCACCTTGGTAATTATAATGCTAATAGATAAATCTCGTGGGGTTTAGCTAATATTCATCGAAACACCATGAAAACAGAATATTAGCAAATAAAAAGAGTTACGTCAAAATGAAGATTGTGTCCCTAGAAACATCTCATAATGAGGAAACACCCAAATAGCAAATCATGTTAGTCACCACCATTTCATGAAGATAAAAACTAATGAGTGAGATGTCTAACCCTACATATGAAAACAAAGGCAAATAAACATGATGCAGACCAGTCTTGCAGAATTTTTTTAAGATAGGAACAAGGCCAGAAATTGAAGTATTGGGAAAAAATTTGCCTGATTGCTTCCACTACAGTTACTTAATAAACATATGCTCCGAAATACTTGTATGTCAAATGAAACAAGTCAACTGACTATCTACTCTTTTCTGCTGCGTAATATTTGTCGTGGGACCTAATAATTTGGGAGACCCATTCCCAAAAGAGAGAAAAATTCCCAAAGAACACAGTTTCTTGATAGGAATCAAGATATTCCAAGTATCAGTAACTAAACTAAGATTACTATAATCCCAATGATGGGCACGATACTGGAAACAGCTAAACGTACAAAAGTTTAGAATAGAGTCGCTAGTAATAAAAATCATTCTATACTTAATTTGAGTCATACAAAGCTAGCACAGTAAGTAACAAAGAGGAAGTCTCAAAAAGCTTGACGCATTTAGTTTTTAAGCAAAAATACTAGTTCGAGTAATTGTTCCAGGTTTCTCCTATTACCAATAATCGGAGCCAGAGATGCAAGCGCGCGCACACACACACATATATATACATATTTGGTTAATTTGGGAATGACTGAAAACGTACAAGTTTTCCTTCAGGATTCTACTCTATGATTTCCAAGATTTGGGACAAGCAAGGGAACGATATATATCAGATGAAACTGCTTCTCACTAGAAAATCCTCTCAAAATATGTGTTGTAATATATTCTAATCTATGAACAAATTTTCATAGGCATTCAAGGTGGAAGTTGTTTACACACCACTTCGACAAGCATGACTGTTGGTTTTTACAGTATAAGACAACTGTTGAATTTTGTTTTGCTTCCAAAAAGTTTATTTCAATTGCAAGAAGAATCTTGTTACTGTACCTTTATGTAAAGTCTAAGCCAAAAATCTTCTTCTTCTACATTTCTTTACATTTTTTTTACTTGGAGAGTTGAACCTCTCTCACTTTTGTGCCCTCGTTGATGGTAATAAAAGTATGGGTGTTTCAACTAGTTCTCGGGAAAGGATTTCTAGTGTTGGTTTTGTATGGGATAATCTTACCCTTCTTGCTCGTCTATAGCAATGAAGTGTGAGTAGTCATTTATAAGAAACAATATTGGAATCACAGGGAATGACAATTGTCAATTCTAGCACTTCTTTTTTGCTGTTTTAAATGCATCCAAAGGCTACCTGTTCCTCGGGATTCAGTCCCTGAACGTATTTCCTCAACCGTCATCACACTGTCCTCTAATCCATTCTCCTTCACCTATTGAGGAATGTGAGAAAGTTCATTAGAAAGCAAACATCATAAATGATGCAGGCTCTTAGCAAGATCTCATTTCAACTCACAAAGCGTAAAATCAAGTCAGCCCATTCTTGAATCCGATGCCAAAGAATAAGACATTTTCTATGACCTTTATCCATCCATTCCGCACGCCCTGTCAAATAAAATTTAGATGACGAAGCATAATCAGGGCTTTACCAAGGAAATTAAGAGGATGATTCAATTGGTAAGATGAAACAAACCATCTGAAACTAAGGCTGAGAGGAATGCCACCCTAGCTTCATGACTAAGAGACCCTGCACTAACCCAAAATCCAAATGTAATTTAGCTGCAGCACATCACGTGATCAAACATACTCCAAATAAAAATTAAACGTGGAGTAACACTCTACTTGATGATCCCAGTTTTAATCTGAATTCCAACTTAACAACGTCTAAGAGCAATAGACAAATTGAGGTTACTACTTTTCTTTCCACTTGAGCAAACCCTCTCCTTATTTTTCAGCTTTAGGCCAGGTATATATCGCTTGCCTCAAATAATGATTGGGTAAACAAGAGTTAAAGAGAACAATGTCAAGGGTAACCAAGATTAAAAATTCAACCGGATATAATGTTGCACTGATCATCCCTACCACTGTTTTTAATCATTTCATCTTGCAAATAGTAATAAAATGGACCTCCAAAATTAAAATTCTGAACAGAACATGAACTTATCAAATACTTCAATGGACTGAATAAGCATCTAAATTGATCAATCCATTATCCAAGAGACAAAAGAGAAACTAATAAGAAAGAAACAAGTGAAAGTGGTGGCTTACTTTCAATGACAGAATTAGTGAATAGTGGAAAGTCTTCCTCCAATCCAATTACAAATATTTTTTGAGTTCTACAATAATCAAGTATCAGCTCCTTCCATAGTTGTACCTGCTTCTCTCGAGTGTCCCTCACCGGCTGCAAACTAAAATTTTTAAAAAAAAAACCAAATCAAATCACACACCCAATTGTTAGATTTAAAAACAACCCAAACTAAATTGCATCCCCAAAATGTAAGATTTTGAAAAAAAAAAATCTTATCTGTTGAAGAGTAATATCAAATGATTACGTGAAGTATGGAGGATAATTGAAGAAATGGGGAAGCTTCAAATCACCCAGTTTCTGCATCTCTTTGCTACTTTCCTATCTATGAGTAAGTCGACGAAACAGAGCAATTCAGAGGAGGAAAGGGAAGGTTAGATCTGGCTCTAACTGTGTTGTCCAAAAGTCGGCGACTGTTCGAGCAGATTAATAATGGAGTCCGAGGTAATTGTTTCCCGGCAGCGGGTACTTATCAGACGGGTTACCCGGTTACCTTAACGCCTGCAATTCCTTCCCTGCATATAAATTGACACAACAAAAGCCTAAATCGATCTGGGTGGCAATTGACGACTCGGCAACACAGATTCGATCCTGTCACGAATTTTATGGTAGGTAATCAAGTATAACTTGTCCTCAAGTCAAAAATACTCGATACGCAAACACAAAATATAAACGAATCATGTTCGGAGCTCAACCCACCAAATCAGACACTATTAACCCGTTTATTTAATAACCGACACTTTCTTATTTTTTCCGTTTGTATGGTACTTCTTCTTCTTATTATTATTATTATTATTATTATTATTATTATTTTTGGTAAAAAAAATATATGAGTATAAATTCAATTAAGTAAAGACAGAATCTTAGCATTAAATTTTTTATTTAAAATTTATATAGATTAACACAAATACGACATGAAAATAAACAGATTAACTAGACACATAATGATTAATAAAATAAGTTAAGTTAGAATTAATTAATATTCAACACGAACGCACAATAACCCGACACGACTCGATCTTCGCCCCTAGCTCTCCTCATCTCTAAACCCACTTTTCACTTTCACCTTAAAAAATGTTCAAAATTTTATTATCAGTGCGGCTAACAAAGGTGCAGGATATCAAGGTATGCGGGAATTAGTTTAGAGAATCTTCATTGTAATAAATTAATTAATTACCTGGAGTAATTTTTTATTTTTTTGGGGGGTCAGGACGGTGGAGTGATTATTAATTCACAAATTGGACCTATTCTTTTAACTTAATATAGTGTATTTGTTAGCGTGGTTTAATATTATTAGGGTAAATTTTATGCTGACCCTGACATTTAGATTTATTACATAAACACTCTCTTATGTTTTAGAAATTATATTGAGACCCTAAAAATTAAATGGGTTAGCAATATTTGTAAAAAGACTATTTTGCCCTCCATTTGATTGGTCAAACTTATATAATCAAATACACTATATAGATCAAATCTTAGGCCCAATCCTACAAACTCATACCTAGCCTGTATGCTGGAATGATAAAATCCTTGGGCCAAACGTGCACATTTCTTCCCCCCACTCCACTCGAGTAGCCTTCACTATCATTTTTCACCACCTACCTTCCACCACCACCACCCTAACTCTATAGTCCACAACCACTCATCTTCATTCTCATCTCTCTATCTTTCTTTCTCTTTCACACACACATAGACAGTTTATGTTTGATTAAAAAATCCTTTTGTTTTTATTTTCTCCATATGTTCCTAATATTTGTGTTNCTCCATATGTTCCTATTATCTGTGGTTTTTCATGTTGGTGGCAAACCAAAGATCACCCTAACTCCACAAACCCACAACATAGACACAAACAACACACACAAGACTCTCTGGAACTTGCTCAACCACAACAATCGTATTGTCTTTGGGTTTAGTTTGTGGTTGAATTTGTGTAATTGAGTTGAAATTGATGGTTGGATTTTGGTACTTTTAGTTTGAATTAGAGTAATTGGGTGGTTATGGGTGGTGTGGGGCTATGTCACAAGTGTTGGTGAATGTGTTGGTGGGACTATGTTTTGTAATGACCCATCCAACGCATGTAATATTGTTTGTTTTGGTTGTCCCTTGTGACTTTAAAACACGTCACATCAGTTAAAGCAGAGCTTTTACAAATATAGCGCAACAACTTTATCTGATCAGGCAATGTAGGATGGGTTTATGGATCAAGTACCTCACCACCCTCTTCACCTCACCTTTCCTAGGGCTTCCTAGACTGTTAGACAACTGGACTTTCGGCAACTACAATATTCCCTCATTGGTTTATAGTGAGACTGTGTGTGAATGAGTTGGGGTGGACATGGTGGTTTGAGGAAGAGGAGGGTTGAATTTTTTCAAAGATCCAAGTGATTTAAGATTTAAAGTGAGTGATGGAAAATCGATAATGGAGTCATGGGTAACGGTGCAACAATGGGTTCATGTCACTTTTATCTATATTTGATTTGGGTTTTACATTTGTTGATTTTATAGTGTTGGTGGTAGATACTGGGTTCAATTTGGGTTTAAGTGTGTTGGTGTGTGAAAAACAGTAGTGGGCGATGTCGTAAAGATGGAGGTGTTTTTGAAATGGACGGTATCAAGAGATTGTCTTATTTGTTAATGAATTATAAATTTTAATTAACATGAAAACTAATTAACATGTTAATAAATATGATTACTAATTAACAGGATTACTAATGTCAAGATTATTTGACAATCAAATTAAAGCTAATGATTAAATCTTTAATTTGTTTGATTAATTAAAAGATACAATGTTAATATTATAATTAACATATATATAGGGTAGGTAAATTTTGCTTTTAAATATAATTTTATTTTAACTCTTTAAGATGAGCATTGATTGGTTAGTCTTTTCAATGTCTATTAGTCGGAGCCAATTACAAATTTCATATGTCAAGGGATGTCAGTGTAAGTTCTGAAATATGATGAGTATACCTGTAATAAACTAAATATCAGGGGTCCGCATGAAATTTACCCATAAAGTGGTAGCTGTGCTGCTACATGTTTGAACAAAGACTGGTGTCTTCTTCGTTGCGTTCAAGGCTGCGAATTGAGGAGGAGGTGCTTGTCACTCACCTGCCAGTCAAATACCTTCTTCTCCGCCTCACTCTCTTTTTCAGGTAAACACACAACACTGTCAATACATATATATGCATATGATTGATCTCTAAATTAACAGGTATTCAAGGCAATTGACAATACAATTTTTTATTTTCCACTGTTTGGTTGCTGTGAAAATTAGGGAAACTAATATAAAACTAATAGATGTCTCTTTATTGTTATTCGATTTAAAGAAGAATGGACCGAGTAAGAGTTGAGTGTAACTCCCAATTCAGTATTCCTTCAGCTGAATGACTGACTTTTATTACAGCTCATATCTGTTGAATCTCAGCATTCTTAAGATTAGATTGGAAATTGCAGAAAAATGGCCGTGTAAGTCTGTAATTTCTTGTTAAAATCCCTCAAAATTCTCTCCTTTTTTTAGGATTTATGGACTTCAAAAAAGAAATTTGTATATTGATTTTGGTTTTTTAATGGTTAAATAGAGTTGCTTCTGCTCCTGGAAAGGTTTTGATGACTGGGGGTTACCTTATTTTGGAGAGGCCCTATGCTGGGATTGTACTTAGCACAAATGCTCGATTCTATGCAATTGTGAGACCACTTTACGAAGAAGTTAAACCCGAAAGCTGTGATTGGGTGTGTGATTCTACGATAATTTACTCTCTTTAGCCTTATTTATGTATCTTCATGTTTTTTCCACCATTATCTTAGCTTTGTGATGTGATATTCTTATATAATTTTCTTGTAATGCACTGAAATTTTTCTTGGTGCAATGATCTTAATGAGTCTTGAGATAAGAATTGGAATGGGTGTGAGTAGGGGGTCAAAGCACTGATTCATTTTCTTCCCTCCAAATTTGAAAATTTGTGGGTTTTTAATTATCAATTTGATTGGTGACTTGATGCTGCGTCTATATTTTTTGCTGATTTGTTAACGTTAAATGACATCTATATTTCAAAGATGGTGGTAGTTGTGGAGTCAACCAAAGTTGACCAGAGTCTATCTGCAGTAGAGAAATAATTATTTTCTTTGTGACTTTCATTTGACAATGCAAAACATATGGGACATACTATTACAATTTACAATATTACTCTTGTTTTTAAAAGGTGAATAGTGAAAGATTTAGATATTTTCTGAATAGTTCAAGAATGCTTTGTTCAATATGTGCAAATAGACTATGAAAATGGTCTTGAAGTGGATTCATCTAACCTACAAAAATGTTATTGTTTATGGTCAAACCACGATTGCTTGTTTGCATTCGTGTCTGCGATTTGGTTTCTTGATCGATTCGGCCCCCACTGTTTTCAGTTACCAAATAAACTGGCGATTGTAACTTAATCATGTAATAGTGTTTATTGCTGCTAATTTTTTGCATAGTAGATTGTAATTCTAAGATTGAACGCTTGAAAATTATTTTTTTCCTTCACCGCCTTTCCCTGCTTTCAGGCATGGACAGATGTGAAATTAATTTCTCCCCAGATGTCAAGAGAAACTATGTACAAAATGTCACTACCATGTTTAGCACTTCAATGTGTCTCTTCGAGGCAAGTATTTTGGTTGAATATCTTCATTTATCTTTGTACCATCGTACGGTTCTTTGCCTTTGACTATGACCGCATGTCCTTGATCATGCATGTGTGTACAACACTGAATGCAATCTTAAAATGACTATTTAAATCTCAGTGAATCAAGGAACCCCTTTGTAGAATATGCTGTGCAGTATGCTGTAGCAGCCGCACATGCAACATTTGACGGTAATAAGAAGGATGCGTTACAGAAACTACTTTTGCAAGGTAATGTTTGATGCTTCACATGTTTGTCTTTCCTAATAAAGAAATATGAACTTCTCTAATTGCTCAACTAATTAGTCATGCAGGTCTTGATATAACAATCTTAGGCTGCAATGACTTCTATTCATACCGCAACCAGGTATATCACCGTTTCTATGATTTTTGCAAACCTTAATTCATCTATTTGGCCTTTTGTGGCATCTTTTTCCTGTTTTCCTCTTCCCACCCCTGTAATTTATATTTATAAGACATACAAGTTAAACACAATTACCTTCTGAAAAAGAAAACTTTAAACAAAATCTTCTGCAACATTATACCATGGTACAATCAATAATGTCCAATTAGGGTGAAAAGCCACATACAGTGAAAGAAAAATTTGTACTTCCCCTTGGTGTAGTGGTACATAACATTTCATCTGTGCATATGTGTCTTTCTTGTTGTGTGCCCTTTGTCATTGTGGTCATGTGAATCATGATACTATCCTTTGAAGACCCTGTTCAATGAGTTCAGATATTTGCAAAAGATTACAATAGAATCTATTAAGTCGCCTCTGCCCAGGACAACTAATAAATTGCCAACTTCAATGGTGCAACAAATTGCCTTTTTATCATTTGGGATCCCAAATTGAAGTTTATTTTAAATGAGATTTAAAGATGTCTCAGGGAATGAAGTTCTATATGCAATTCCTCGAATTTTAGACTTGCAGACCTAACTCCTGAATTCTCATTTCCGCCAATGATAGAAATATTGAGATGTTTATGTGTGTAGCTCCATTTCTCAATCCCCACCCAACTCTTTTTGTAGATTGAAGCACGTGGACTCCCTTTGACACCAGAATCGTTGGCTTCCCTTCCACCTTTTACTTCAATTACTTTCAATGCAGAAAAATCTGGTGGAAAGAATTGCAAGCCTGAAGTTGCAAAAACTGGATTGGGATCATCTGCTGCTATGACAACTGCAGTGGTAGCTGCTTTGCTGCATTATCTTGGAGTTGTTAACCTCTCCTGCTTGACTAAAGATCAACAACTAGAAAAGAAGGATACCGGGGATCTGGATGTGGTGCACGTGATAGCTCAAACCGCCCACTGTATTGCACAGGGAAAAGTTGGCAGCGGCTTTGATGTCAGTTCTGCAGTTTATGGAAGTCAACGTTATGTCCGGTTTTCACCTGAAGTGCTTTCTTCTTCTCAGGTCTCCCTTATCTCTCTCTCTCTCTCTCTCTCTCAATACACAGATGTTTTTCAAATGTCATACCCCTTTACAGTTTTGACTGCTATGACCAGTTNTAGCTCAAACCGCCCACTGTATTGCACAGGGAAAAGTTGGCAGCGGCTTTGATGTCAGTTCTGCAGTTTATGGAAGTCAACTTTATGTCCGGTTTTCACCTGAAGTGCTTTCTTCTTCTCAGGTCTCCCTTATCTCTCTCTCTCTCTCTCTCTCTCTCTCAATACACAGATGTTTTTCAAATGTCATACCCCTTTACAGTTTCGACTGCTATGACCAGATACCCATTGTGGACAAGAACATTTGGTATTCATGTAAAGGTTAGGACTGCTTTTTTGCTAATCTAGCCAAAAAAGAATCAACCAAGTCACCCTGGTTGCATTTCTAACTTCTAACTTAAACAGATTCCAATCAACTTTCAAAAACAAAAAAACGAAGAAACAAAGGTCAATCAAGATAAGTAGCTAAAGAAATCGCTATATGCACACNTTTGGTATTCATGTAAAGGTTAGGACTGCTTTTTTGCTAATCTAGCCAAAAAAGAATCAACCAAGTCACCCTGGTTGCATTTCTAACTTCTAACTTAAACAGATTCCAATCAACTTTCAGAAACAAAAAAACGACGAAACAAATGTCAATCAAGATAAGTAGCTAAATAAATCGCTATATGCACTCTAAGAGAGCTTAGTGGAAGATCGGAAAAGACTTCTCTTCATCACGAGATTGATCGAATCTGTCGTAGACACCTGAGAGACCTCCACAAGGCAGGCTAAAAGAGTAAGAGGACAAAAAGTTATGCTTTCATTTCTTTGTTGAGATTGAAATCAAGTTCTTTAAAAAGGGAGTAGGTATAATGCACTCAGGCCAAGTCAAGAAAAGGACTTTCTTATCTTAGCAACAAGTCTCCTCATAATCAATATCATATTTCTCGCTTCTGGTTATACCTTTTAGTAATTAGTTGGGCTTTTAGTATTCAACAGATTCCTTACGGTTGAAATTCAGAGTAGAGACCCACCAACCACTGCCAATCTTCTTACAATGGGGCATCTCGTTGGCTTTCCTCCTGCCTGGATCAGATACCGCTTCATGTGATGTCTTATGGATTGATTTGAGTATCAAGGATATAGTAATTGGTCCTTAGACCTGGTGAGGATTATTTTTTTGGTAATTCCTTCTTGAGCATTTGGGTCTCGAAGCCTTGTTCAATGGATAATACTAGTGACTTTGTACATGTTGTGGACATTTGTTGGGGGTGCACACAAGTAATAAGGTAGTTATCATTCACTAATCTCTCTCACCTAGCAGACTTAGTTGTGGCCAGTGGTCACGTCCATCTAGTGTAGTAAGAAGGGTGCTTCAGGATCCCAACAGGGGCAGGCAGATTGTACAGGATGTGGGTACCTTGGCCAGAATCTGCATTTTGTTTTTTGTCGATCTGACTTTTATCATCGCGTAAACTAATAACTTCGTACTATCCCTGTTTGTGCACTCAATGGCAGTGAAGAAAACACAATTCGCAGCAGACGCATGAAGGTCATTGTAGGCTTCCACCCTCTAATTATTAGATCAGTAATAGTTCAAACGAAGCTCAGATGAAAGGGTTGATAGAATGCCTGATGGCGTTCTTTGTTCGCGTGATGCAAACGAATATATTTGTTAATAAATGGATGAATAGTTTCATCTACAGTACAAAATATTACTTGCAAATGTCAGTACATTCTTCCGGAGACTAATGGAATGTGTTTTACTTATTGTTTATCATTTATTATTATGGAGCTGCAGGGTGCAGTTAAAGACACACCACTTGAAGAAATCATTGCTGACGTCCTAAAAGGCAAGTGGGACCATGAGCAGACTAAGTTCTCTTTACCTCCATTGATGAATCTTGTAAGTATATTAATATGTACATGTACCTTACTATACTTAAAATGGTTTATGTGCACCTTCTGAATAAAATAATTTATGTACGAGAATTTTGGCTGCGTTCTTTCCAAAAAAAAAAAAAGANCCATGAGCAGACTAAGTTCTCTTTACCTCCATTGATGAATCTTGTAAGTATATTAAAATGTACATGTACCTTACTATACTTAAAATGGTTTATGTGCACCTTCTGAATAAAATAATTTATGTACAAGAAATTTTGGCTGCGTTCTTTCCAAAAAAATAAAAAAAAGAAAGAAAGAATCGTTGTCTGCTTTTATTCCTGTATGTTTACGAGCTTGACTATTTGATTACATCCCTCTGTAATCTAATTACTTAACCAAAGGTAACTTTTGATGGTACCTCACAGATAACACCATAAGCAATTGTTCTGTCATTTCTTTTAAAGCTTATTTCCCAGCTATTTAGTGGAGACTTGTCATCTCTATTTTTTTGATAACTGAAATTGAAAATCCTATCCCTCACTGACTCTTTCCCCTTCATTAGAACANACTTAACCAAAGGTAACTTTTGATGGTACCTCACAGATAACACCATAAGCAATTGTTCTGTCATTTCTTTTAAAGCTTATTTCCCAGCTATTTAGTGGAGACTTGTCATCTCTATATTTTTTGATAACTGAAATTGAAAATCCTATCCCTCACTGACTCTTTCCCCTTCATTAGAACATCATTTCACCAATGACTATCTTTCTCTATCTTAAATACCTAAAGGTGCATAGCATCCAATATAGTTGCTGCATCTACTGACCCTTAGTTTGCTTGGTCGAATTATCCCTGCTCCCAAATCAATTGTGTACAAGAGTATAATACATTGCCCAGGAATTTCTATCATTTTGGACATGCTTCGCATTAGTTGAAATTTGTAAACCTCTAGCTTGGTTGAGTTTTGCTTCTGGTGGGGCTTAAGCAAAGGTTGGGCAGCCTAATATAGGGTGACTGTTGAGCCTTTTGGAATAAGATGTGCTTTATGTGGTCTACGACATAATTGGCATTTTCAGTGAATTGCCATTAACCTCAAGTAAGGTTGTGGGGCCTGCCTTAGGGCAGAGGTCCCCTTGTGAAGTAAACAATACTAACTTATGTAATCTAAAAAAAACACTGTCAGAGGACCAGCACTCTTAAACACCCCCATGATTTTTTTCCACTTTGAAAGCATACTATTGGTAATATTTGTTTTTCTTTCATATTTTATTTTGTTTTCAGTAAAAGATGTGCGAATGTATTTTGCAGTTACTAGGAGAACCGGGAACTGGAGGATCGTCAACACCCTCAATGGTAGGTGCTGTCAAGAAGTGGCAGAAATCTGATCCTGAGAAGTCTCTAAACACATGGAGAAAGTTGTCAGAAGCGAATTCAGCGCTTGAAATGCAACTCAATATTTTAAGTAAATTGGCAGAACAACATTGGGATGCATATGGATCTGTCATTAACAGCTGCAGCACACTTAGGTCCGAAAAGGTAGTTGTATAACATAGTTCTTAGGCAATAAGTGGAAGGTGAAAATTAAAGTGTTGATACTTTGTAAATACAAGAACTGATAATATCTTGGATTTCCTTTTATAAGTTTTAGGAAGATGCCGTCCGTTGTTTCATTTTTTTATTTTTTTTCCGTCCATTGTTTCATGGAAACTTAATTGTAACTAATATCCATAGGTATTGAAGGGACTGAAAAATATATGGCCCACCTCTGTGCTTGGCCCGGGTCCCTTTTATTTTCCACTATCTATTTCATAATGAATAATCCTTGTCTAGTCTACAAGACTTCTTCAATTAATAATCAATAGCATTTCAAAATTGTGATCCTATATAGGTATCTCAACTCGTTTATGGCATCCAATGTGCACAAATCTTTCTCTCTCTCCCTCCCCATGTACTATAGACAATTTTTCTTCTTGATGTTTGAGATAATCTAACTCATGCTGATTACATGGACAGTGGATGGAGCAAGCCAATAAACCAAACAAAGCAGTAGTTGTTGAAGCATTGTTAGGAGCAAGAGATGCCATGCTTGGGATCAGGTGTCACATGCGACAAATGGGGGAGGCAGCAGGCATCCCAGTAGGTTCTTTTCTCTTTGATTGGAAACTTGTTCTCTCTCTCTCTCTATATACGCATGTGAATATAAGTATTTCTATTGTTTTCTATTAAGAAATTAGTTCCATCACTGCTGTGACCAGCTGCAATGTGGAGGTTTTCTTTGATCCATTCATAAGCTCTGCATGGATTTCTGCTAAAGATATCCATTAAAGAGGTTCAAAACTACCTATTATAGAAGTATCCTTTTAAACAATTGTACCAAGAGATAGTTTGTTTCAATTGCAGTGTTTTTTAAGGAGAGTTGATCTATTAACTAAATATTCATAATGCCCAACCACCTTGGCAAGCTTTTTATACTGGTGTGCATGTCTGTTTTTCCTTTTTATCATCATTGTTGGTGTCATTTTTAGCAGTAGGAATTTTCGTTAAAATTCCATGTATATGCCCGCTTTACATAGCCAAAATTTGTGCTGAAGGACATTGAAAAGAGTTTGGCATCACTGTCAATCTCTTTGACCATATCTTTTACTGTACNGGTGTCATTTTTAGCAGTAGGAATTTTCGTTAAAATTCCATGTATATGCCCGCTTTCACATAGCCAAAATTTGTGCTGAAGGACATTGAAAAGAGTTTGGCATCACTGTCAATCTCTTTGACCATATCTTTTACTGTACACACCTTTGCAGATAGAACCTGAATCACAAACTCGGCTCTTGGATGCTACTATGAATATGGAAGGTGTTTTGTTGGCTGGGGTTCCTGGGGCAGGTGGCTTTGATGCAATTTTTGCTGTCACCTTGGGGGATTCAAGCAGCAATGTGACCAAAGCATGGAGTTCGTTCAATGTTCTGGCCTTGCTAGTGAGAGAAGATCCTCATGGTGTTTCTATAGAAAGTGGTGATCCACGAACAAGGGAGATCACATCGGCTGTTTCTTCCATTCAGATTGAATAAGCTGATATCTGTACGAATATTTGATGTATTAAAATGACTATCTTAAGTTCAGTTAGCATGTGTAATCTGCTCGGGTTAAAACTAGGTTTTAGAAACCTGTTTCATTTGTGAAGGTAAAAGGTTTTTTTGCCAGACAATAAAAGTCAGAAAACAAATGGTGTAATTTGTTGAACATTGTACATTACCAAGTCAATCCTTTAACTCTCTTTTGATTCCCTATTCAACTCTTATGGTGTAACACTGGNAGGTTTTAGAAACCTGTTTCATTTGTGAAGGTAAAAGGTTTTTTTGCCAGACAATAAAAAGTCAGAAAACAAATGGTGTAATTTGTTGAACATTGTACATTACCAAGTCAATCCTTTAACTCACTTTTGATTCCCTATTCAATTCTTATGGTGTAACACTAGTTGGATGTTCTCTCAGAGCCCCTAATGCTTCTGCTTCTAACTTCTTCATTTATGATGAGCATAGTATTTGAAGATCATTCATGGTTGTGGAGTAAACAGCATGGTGAAACAGGTCAATGGTGGTTGGAAGGAAATAGAACTATAGATGGAGCAGATCAGTGTAGATAGATGGATAGAGACGGGATTCATCCAGTTGACCCCAAAGCGTTGAGCCAAGNCTTCTAACTTCTTCATTTATGATGAGCATAGTATTTGAAGATCATTCATGGTTGTGAAGTAAACAGCATGGTGAAACAGGTCAATGGTGGTTGGAAGGAAATAGAACTATAGATTGAGCAGATCAGTGTAGATAGATGGATAGAGACGGGATTCATCCAGTTGACCCCAAAGCGTCGAGCCAAGGGGACCTTTGCCAAGAACAAGAATAGGATAAAAAGTCTTTCATTCACCAGTAATCTCCACAAGAGCAAGTTCCACCGTTAAAATGGTGAAACAGGTTCCGATCCCTAACTGTAATCTTTCGTTCATAGATCATCGATATTAATTTCGTGTATTTGTGACAGTCATTACACATTCTCACATTTCTAACTATCTTTACAGGAGATCCATGAGATGTATGCAACAGTGCAAATGCAATCGCCAACTTCTGACTATGGCTACTTAACCGTTGTCTCTTCTCTTCGTCATCAACGTCAAGCAAAACCTGCGACGTGTCTGAGGAATAGCCTTCGAATTTCAACTGCCACTCCATCTGGTGGAGCATGTCGTAGACGCCATCGCATTGAGGGTGTGACATGTCTTGTGACACAAATTTGTAGACCTTACGCTTCACCTCAACCAAGCTGAATCCAGGGGGTTGGGCAAGTCCCTTATCAGCCAATTCTGTCCGAATCAAAGCCACATCCTGCCACCTTTGAGCTTGTGCATACATATTTGATAACACCACATAATCACCAGCATTATGTGAGTTTAATTGCAACAAGTTTCTAGCTGCAACCTCCCCTAATTCCACATCACAATGAACGTTGCAAGCACTAAGAAGACTACGCCATAAAACATCATTTGGCTCCATTTTCATGCTCTTGATAAGCTCAAAAGCTTTGTCAAGCAACCCAGCTCGTCCCATGAGATCTACCATACATCCGTAATGTTGGATTGTTGGTTCTATCCCATGTTCGGATTTCATCTGCTCGAAAAACCGGAGACCTTCCTCAACTAGGCCAGCATGACTGCAGGAGCCCAGCACACCCACATAAACAGCATCATCAGGTTTCAACCCTTCTTTGAGCATCTCTGAGAAGACCTTTAGAGCTTCCTGATTGCATCCATGAACAGCAAGCCCTGAGATCATTACACTGTAGGACATTTGGTTCTTCTTGGCCATTCTTTGGAAGAGACAAAACCCTTTCTTTAGGCACCCACATTTTAGATACATGTCTATTAAGGCTGTCTCCACTATAAAATTAAGGGCACTCAAGTTCCTTAATAAGTACCCATGTGTGGACCTCCCTAAACGAAAGGCACCCAAATGGGTGCATGCAGAGAGGACACTAACAAGTATACTCTCCTCAGCCCTCCAAAATCCTTCACTATTCATGTCAACAAAAAGCCTAAGGCACTCATACCACATGCCCAAGTTGGCATGAGCTGCAATAAGGGCACTCCAAGAAGCAACAGTCCTTTGTTCCATCCTCTCAAAAATAGCACTAGAGTCCCTTATCTTTCCAAACTTTCCATACATATTGATCAAACTGTTCTGCACAAACACATCATCTTCAAGTCCTAGCCTGAATATAAGTCCATGAATCTGCATTCCTTCCTCTAGCGCCTTTAAATGCGCACACGCCTTTAGAACACTCGGATAAGTGAAGTTGTCAGGTACAACCCTTCTTTCAAGCATTTCAACATACATAAATAGAGCTTCTTCTAGGTTCATATCCTTCACTTGTCCTCTAATCATGGTGTTGAATTCGAATGAACCCGGATCATCAATTTGTCGAAAAATCGAGCATGCATAATCCATGCTGCCCCAATCTGCAAGAGCACAAGTGGCAACAAGATTGCTTGTGCAGAAAGAACTACTCCGAAAAAAGCCCAACTTCAGTATTTGGCCATGGACTTGCTTGAATTCTTCCATGTTCTTGCATTTCTTTATTGAGGAGACACATTCTTGCTCCCTCAACCTGAAGTTCAATTCTGGGTTTTGTGGGTGATCCTCACGTGGTATTAACAAATGTGTTTGTTGAAGAACTGATGCCCTAACCATCCTGTCATCTACACCTTTCTGTGGCAATCTAGGAATCTTTCAAACTTAGCATTGTTCAAGTAAAACACAGACCAACAAGAAAATCGTCATTACTGGTTGTGAGGAGGGTTCGATGTAAGCACCCTTCCCCTACAAGTAGAGAAACTATTTTCGCAAACCCGTGACCGTCACAGTAAAAAAATCATCATGCTTGCAATATATATTCTATCAATTTGATGTAATGCTACCCATCAAGCAGATGATGAATAAAGAACAGAAAGAAAGTAAAAAAAAACTTCAACAACGAAGCTTGTAGATGAGTCAGGTATCTAAACTTTGAAGTTGGATTTTCTAACTCTGGAATTTTATCCAGTGGGATAAATTTTTTACAGAGAGATGGTTTGATTGAACTTTCTGAAGTTTTGACCCTGAAAATGGGACTATTTTTTTATGGGAATTGAATGCAATCCGTGAGTTTAGAAAGATGACTATTTCTGCCATAGAAAGAGTATAAGGTTATGGACATGTAGATACTGGATAGGATAACGTTTTTCGAAAGTTGTCCAAACAAGATACGGCCAACAAGCTCCATAACCAATCATATTGCAAACCTATGGGTGAGGAGACCCCTCCGTGGGCTATATTTCGGGTGTTACTCATTAATACCAACCCGACACAAAATCGATACAATAGAGAATTAAAAATAACAAGTTTGATAAGTATGTATAATAAATAGGTCAAATTAATATTATATCTAAATTAATTGATATTGTTCACAGAAAAATATATATCTTATGATTTTTTAAATTTCTTTACATAGTATCTTTGTTTTAGAATTAAATAATTTTTTATTAAAACAATCACTATATAAATCAAAATTAATACGATTTAAAATTGACACAATTTAAAATGACCGGACGAGATGAATTAAACCCCTAACTATGTTTAGTTTGGTCTCAACATGTGGCAATTAATATTAGAGTAACATGTTTTGACTTCATTTATTAACAACTATTATTGATTGACGATATTTTTTGGGATATGTTACTTGTTCAATGATTGTGATAAAATTGGTTCAAATAAATATTATTATTAATAAAATAGTGTTTATTTATTTTGATGTTGGTATATGTAAGATTGGATTATCTGTTTTTTTAAAAATTAGACAGATGGTCTAAGAGACTTGGATATTCCCTAACTAGTGAAAACACTTTGTAGTTTCATAACTTATGCTCATATTTAACCTAATGATGTTGAAGATCAGAGGTTGGCCTAATGGCCAACATAACCCGTTGTTGAACGGTCGGATTACGGATTCAAACCTCACCAACTCCTTCCTATAGTTGAAATAATAACTTAAAATCTAAATACACTTATTTACTAATCACATGCACCAAACTTAAAACACATGAGTGCTTTTGAAACGATGTTGCCCTAAGGATGTAACTAAATTGGGGGTGACTAGTGTCGAAGGAAAACTAAATTGAAAATCGAGTTGCTTTGCAATGCTAGCCATGAATCAATAAAATCGGGGTCAATTTGAATAAACAACCAACTAAAGTTTGAATCGCTCCTATATATTTTTTCTCAAGAGTATATTACCCATCACGATTTAATTAAAACCGACTATAGAATTAAATCTTCATCGATACACACACTTAGTGATCAAACATTAAAAAAAAAGCAAGTTAAAGTGTATTAGAAGAAATCTGGATACACCAAATAACAACGGAAATTTTGATGTGTGCCTTTTTTTTTCTTGAAAATTTTCCGACAAACACTAAAACATTAAATGCTTTTTGAAAATTTGTTCATTCTTTTACAATAAAATACATATATGAATTGAATTGTATTGAATAGTAGTTTGCTTAAGCTTGATTTGAATTTAAACAAAATTTACATAGAGTTCAAGTTTAGTTTATTTTCTTAAAGTCCTTATCAAACGAGCTTTTGTAAAGTAGATGTAATGTTTTAGTGTATTATGAATGTCAATTAATAAACTAAGATAAAAAAAATTAGCAAAATATATTCATACTTGACTCATTTGCCACACAAGTCAGTTTTGAACAAAGATTTTTTTTTGATTCAACGATCAATAGTATCAGACTAACTTATACGCAGCTTGAACAAAATTTTCAACAAACTCATTTGGAGCTAAGTACAATTTTCATAGGATATTTGCCTAAAAAGTAAAATAAAGATAAGATTCCCCATCTTCAAAGTGTAATAATTTGATTAAGGAATGAAATTTTGTCCTTTTTCATTCCAAGTTTGCATCAATTCATATCAAACTATATGGACCCAGCAAAAAAAACCTATATGGAATATGCTGTTTTATGCCTTTGCCATTGGGACAAATAAGAAAGAGAAACAATAATGTCAAATGTATTATCGTAATCTGGTTTGAGTTGTNTAGAGTGATGGTTTAATAAAATTCTTATAATTTGCACAGCATAATTAAGAAACGTGCAATTAACACCGACTTATTGAGTTTAAATCTTAATAACTTTAATATTTAACCGATGTATGTTATTAGCAAATGAATATAAAATACTTAGAACTTACTTACTCTATTTAAGATCGGATTTGATGTGATTTTATCTTAAATTTTTTTTAATTGTTACAGATATAATTTTTTTATCTGTGTCAGAGAGAATTAAGTTGAAATCCATATGAAAGTGGGATTCCAAATCGGGTCTCCTATTTTAATTATTTATGAAAAATTTCAATTGGTCGATTTTTTCCCATTTTATGTCAACAATTTTAATCTTTTTTTTAATTTCAATATACATTAATAAGCTTCATTGTTCCCTATAAGTAGTGTTTGTTCAAAAATTCTAAAAATCATTAACTAGAGACTATATAATACTTATAATGGTCAAAGCAATAAATGAATGCCCTTTAATGCCGCACTAGATTCATTGAATAAGAAAGGTAATATTGTATCCCCCCTAATAAAGATTGACCTACACGATCATGATCGTAATTGATTAATTTCGTGACTTTTTTTTTATAAATTTTAATTAATTAAATTAATTTATTCATCTCTCATTTAGATCAAAGCGTGCGANTTTGTAAAACTAAACTTCTTTTTCTTTGCTAATTTCGCTTAAAGGTTTTACTAATCGATAACAAAAAGGGAAAGCTTTTCTATGCTAAAATTATGAACACCATGAGAGAAATTTAAGAAAAATGAAAGTAAAATGCTATAAAGTAGAAACCCCGCNTGCCCTTTAATGCCGCACTAGATTCATTGAATAAGAAAGGTAATATTGTATCCCCCTAATAAAGGTTGACCTACACGATTATGATTGTAATTGATTAATTTCGTGACTTTTTTTTATAAATTTTAATTAATTAAATTAATTTATTCATTTCTCATTTAGATCAAAGCGTGTTATTCGTCATGTATAATTAAATAAAAAAATCCCACACGAGCACAATTTGAATTATATACTTTATAACATGGGTGCTAATTCCTATCGTATCGGACCTGTGATTATGAGTCGTGCTGTTTTTGAATTGTCTTATTTTAACTCGTGTCGTATTTGTGTTAATAAAATTATTTAATTTTAAAAGAGTGTCANATACTTTATAACATGGGTGCTAATTCCTATCGTATCGGACCTGTGATTATGAGTCGCGCTGTTTTTGAATTGTCTTATTTTAACTAGTGTCGTATTTGTGTTAATAAAATTATTTAATTTTAAAAGAGTGTTAATTTTATCCACTAATATTAATACGATATGAATATAATAATATAAGTATGTAAATAATATAATTAATTAATATAAGAAATTAAATAATTTATAATAATATTAATGGGTATTGCATTTATGTTGAATCCTTGATAGGTGAAATAAATTTTGTAATTTAACTCAAAATAAACAAAATATTTAATTATATTTAATATTTAATTATATTTATTCTATCCTAACAAAATATTTAATTAATACCCCCTACGTAACAATACAATCCACTCTCATCTAAAGCGCGTGAAAACTACAGTATCCCATTTAGAAAAATCTCCGCCGCGTGGCCTTCACGGTCACNTCAAAATAAACAAAATATTTAATTATATTTAATATTTAATTATATTTATTCTATCCTAACAAAATATTTAATTAATACCCCCTACGTAACAATACAATCCACTCTCATCTAAAGCGCGTGAAATCTACAGTATCCCATTTAGAAAAATCTCCGCCGCGTGCCCTTCACGGTCCNATTAATACCCCCTACGTAACAATACAATCCACTCTCATCTAAAGCGCGTGAAAACTACAGTATCCCATTTAGAAAAATCTCCGCCGCGTGGCCTTCACGGTCACCACCACCGATATATCAATCTCAGCAGTCTCTCATTATCACCCCACTTCTTACAGCACATTACACAGTTCCTACCGTGCACACTCATGGACCCCATCTCAGCATCTCTCTCTCTCTCTCTCTAGTTTTGCATATGTATCTTTGTGACGATCTTTCTTCCATGGAGAATATGTAAAAAGCTNTCTCATTATCACCCCACTTCTTACAGCACATTACACAGTTCCTACCGTGCACACTCATGGACCCCATCTCAGCATCTCTCTCTCTCTCTCTCTCTCTAGCTTTGCATATGTATCTTTGTGACGATCTTTCTTCCATGGAGAATATGTAAAAAGCTTGACTTAACTTACCAATTTGATTTTTTCAGAGCTTCCAAGCTTAAAGTAGAATTCTAAGTCTAACCTCCTCACAGTCACGTTCTCAACTCGTCCTTTCTCAGGTACATTTCTATCCCCCTCTTTGTGTTTAACTTTGTCTCTCTTCTTTATCGAAAAAGTCCTAGTCTTGTACTCAAAAGTAAATTTTTTTTTTTTTTTATCTTACTTCTTTTTGAACTTTTCATACACACATCTTGATCTTGAGTCTTTATACGATATACATTTACATGTCCTTTAGATATATCTATAGATATGTTCGTATGGGTTGAAAAATTCTTAGTTTTTGAGGAGGGTTTGATTTGTTTATTATTTGTTGGACTCTGAAACTTTCAACTTCCAGAAGTGGAGATTTCTTTTTCAAGCTAACATCTTTGCTTTTGAAACTTAAATTATATGAAGATTTGTGTTTATAGGCAAGAGGGTGGGTGTTTTTTTTTTGGTTTTACGTTGCTTAAAAAAGTTGTGCTTGGACTTTTGAATTTTTCGAGGTTTCAATCTCTGATTAGTATTTGAAATTTTTTTTTTTTTCTTTTTGAAATTTGAAGGCTCTGGGAAGGCGACAATAGGATTGTGGCTGGGTGGCTGGCTGCTGTTGGCGATGACTTTTCTTGGTTTATTCGTATCTGAATTTGGTGAATGCCGTTGGAGTTTTTAAATTTCAACTTAATTTTGGTTGATTTGTATTTGGTCTTGTGGTATTGCTGCTAGATTTTCACCATCTGTTGATTAACTGGTGGTTTGGTTTTCAAANTTTTTTTTTTTTTTTATCTTACTTCTTTTTGAACTTTTCATACACACATCTTGATCTTGAGTCTTTATACGATATACATTTACATGTCCTTTAGATATATCTATAGATATGTTCGTATGGGTTGAAAAATTCTTAGTTTTTGAGGAGGGTTTGATTTGTTTATTATTTGTTGGACTCTGAAACTTTCAACTTCCAGAAGTGGAGATTTCTTTTTCAAGCTAACATCTTTGCTTTTGAAACTTAAATTATATGAAGCTTTGTGTTTATAGGCAAGAGGGTGGGTGTTTTTTTTTTGGTTTTACGTTGCTTAAAAAAGTTGTGCTTGGACTGTTGAATTTTTCGAGGTTTCAATCTCTGATTAGTATTTGAAATTTTTTTTTTTTTCTTTTTGAAATTTGAAGGCTCTGGGAAGGCGACAATAGGATTGTGGCTGGGTGGCTGGCTGCTGTTGGCGATGACTTTTCTTGGTTTATTCGTATCTGAATTTGGTGAATGCCGTTGGAGTTTTTAAATTTCAACTTAATTTTGGTTGATTTGTATTTGGTCTTGTGGTATTGCTGCTAGATTTTCACCATCTGTTGATTAACTGGTGGTTTGGTTTTCAAAGTTGTGGAACTACCCATCTGGCCAGTTACTATGATATCACAAGCTTTTTTGTTGGTTTCTGTGGACAGAAAGTTTTGAAATTAGGTTTTATTCAAAACTTAGATATTCATTAGGAAAACAAAAAAAGAATAAGTTGGTAGGTTTCTGTGGAATTTGGGGTACTTAAGATTCTTTGGAGAAATTGGTTCTTCTGTGTGTGAGAGATGGAGAAAAGTGCGAAAGAGGAATGGAGGGAGGTGGTGATGAAAATGCTTCCTCCGGGGGTGGCCCTTCCAGAAGAAGGGGGTAATCTTGATTATTCTATAGCTCTGGAATATGAGGGTCCCCCAGTGAATTATGAGCTTCCTAGAGTAGAGCCCCTTGACGTGAATACGGGTGCAATTCCCACTGCATCTATAGCTGAACCACTTTCGGAATCAAGAAGATTGGTAACTCGTGATGCTCTCCCTGTTATTGAACCAATCCCTTTGCCAGTGTCTCGAATTGCTAGTGTCACAAGTCCGCCTACCCAAAGTCCGAGGGTATCAGGAAGTTCAGAGTCTGTAGTGTCTGTCTTGCAGAACCTAGATTTTTCTTCGCCTTCCCCTTCAGCATCTCCAGGTTCTGTCCGTAATCGTTCGAATAATGGCCCGAAGCAACCAGTAAATGAAGGAAGGAGAGTCCCGGTGGTTACTTTCAATACTGTTGATAGATCCGAAAGGAAAGAGGTAGATGTGGAGAAGTCTGTTTATACAGAATATGTTGGTGTTTCCAGGGAAAAGAAGAAGAAGAAGAAGAAAAGCAGAGTTTGTTATAGGTGTGGAAAAGGGAAGTGGGAAACTAAGGAGTCCTGCAATGTGTGTGATGCAAAGTATTGCAGCAATTGTGTGCTTAGGGCAATGGGATCAATGCCAGAGGGGCGTAAATGTGTAACTTGTATAGGGGAGCCAATTGATGAGTCAAAGCGCTTCAAACTGGGTAAAAATTCAAGGGTGTTATCACGGTTGCTTAGCCCTTTGGAAGTCAAGCAAATTATGAAAGCAGAGAAAGAATGCTCTGCTAATCAGCTTCGGCCAGAGCAGCTGATTGTCAATGGCTGTCCGCTGAAACCAGAAGAGATGGGTGAACTTCTTGGGTGCCCATTACCCCCTCGGAAGTTGAAGCCTGGTAGATATTGGTATGACAAGGAATCTGGTTTTTGGGGAAAGGTAACTCCATTGCCCATTTGATATCTTCGGCAGACTCTCTTGAACTTTGTTTTTGTCTTCATTTTTTTTTTTTTGTAGAGAAAGAGGTGGTAATACAATTCCTGCTTGTTGAACTGACAGGAGGGAGAAAAACCAGATAGAATTATTAGTTCAAACTTGAGTTTTACTGGGAAACTGAGTCCTCATGCAAGCAATGGGAACACTGAGGTTTACATCAATGGCCGGGAAATTACAAAACTTGAATTGAGAGTGCTAAAGGTCAAATCTTTACTTTAGGACTAAAATTGATGTGCTTCTTATTAATACTTCTTCCTATGTATCTTATTGCATGACTTGCAGAATCAAGGCCCCCGATACCTTGTTTTGAACTGCCCCTTTATAGGTTCCCCAAATGTAGAAGTCCCTTAGTAAGTCGTTGCAAATTTGAATTTCTCAGATATTATTAAAAAAGATTCTGAGATGCTGACATTTCATTGAGCCTTTACATTATGGCTATGAGCTTATTAAATCTATTTTTGCTGTTTTTTAAGCAGTTCAGTTGTTTTGTTTTCTACATCTGTTAGCTGCTCCGTAATGCGCATCACCATCCCAAATAAGAAATTTTAGTTGTGAAATTTCGGCCTCTCTTCTTCTTCTTCTTCTTCTTCAATGAATAACTAGGCAGTTCATGTATGCAGGGTTGATTTAAGTGTAAACAACCAACTGAAGAAAGAAAAAAGAAGAGAAGAGAAGGAAAGAGAAACAGCATATGGATGAGAGAGAGAAACAGCATATGGATGAGAGAGAGAGAGAGTAATTAGGATTCTCTCACACTGTTATATCAATACGGAAACTTATATGAAATGGCAAAAATTCCCTTCAACGTGTTACACAAAAAGCTCGCTTTCTAATACGCAGTTGTTTTTGATTTTGAGTTTAGCAATCAGAGTATAAACTTGTTGTTTCTCCTCCCCCACCCCAGATGCGACACACATAACCTAGACTTTAACCAGGTTGATAGCTGGTTCTTTCATTTCCAACAATTGATTTATACTACCAAATTTTATTCCCTTTACTAGATTATGCCTCTATATTTACTTGCTTTGATTTGTTGTCCATTTGAAAGTCTAATCTGACCTAGCTTCACTATGTTCAGTTGGCAAAAGTGCAGTGTCCTCGTGACACTCATTTTTGGGTGTATGATGATGGTCGTTATGAGGAGGAAGGCCAAAATAATATCAGGGGAAATATTTGGGAAAAGGTATGTCCAAAATGCCACATTCGATGCATGCAATTATTATAATAGAGTTTGGGGATCTTTTGTAAAAAAATTAAGGTTTTTTTTGTTATAAAGGCATCAACAAGGTTTGTCTGCACCTTGTTCTCCTTGCCTGTGCTCCAAGGTCAGTCTCATGGGCAAAGGGATGAAGCTAGCAATTATACTACGGTTCCAAATTATATGGATCAGAAAAAAAATCAGAAACTTCTTCTACTTGGACTTCACAGCTCTGGAACCAGTACTATATTCAAGCAGGTATTTCTTTCTATGTTTTTGAAAAATAATGCTCTCTAAATCTTGCAATCGATGTTGAGGGGGTTATAGTATACATTGGTCAAGAGACCTGTTTGTTTGGAACAAATTTGCAGCCGGAATTTCTCTTGGAGTCCTTAAGAAATCATTGCTGGTGATTGGATACCATGTAATTGGAAGTGTATATATATGTATAGTGTACCGAATAGGAACTGGTGAAATCAAAAAATGCGTGCAGCATCGAGGCAACATCTGGGTTGTTGCTTTTCCATTGCTTCAGTACTATGGTTAGAAATCATAGATGGTTACTAGGATGACTCTGAACATCGAGATCTTTATGTGTTTGATTAGTGACACTGGTTGCACTTAATTTGTTAGGATGTTCCTAAATATGATGTTCACAAGAATTTCATTTTGTCCTTGATTGGTTAGTGTCCTGCAGGAGATTGTCTAGTCAAACTAAATGAAGACTTACTTTCCCAATTAATTGAGCATGAGTAAAATGTTATGGATCTTTTCCGTAGGTTATCAATTATCATTAGAAACTTTAATTGATCGAAATTATTATAGGAGTCGATTCCGTAGATCAACAAAATGTCATCCGTCTGATGTTCAATTCAACAATTTGCTCTTGGTATTTTAAGATGTTGCTCGAATGAGAAATATAAACATAGTCCGACATTTTGTTAGTGTGGGATATAATATCTAGGGACTTAGCTTTTTCATAATGTCATTTTTGGGTGAACTATTACTGTAATCTCATGGTGGGTGAAATGTCAGCAAATCAGTATATATCTTGTTCAAGATCTTAGTCAATTGAACTTATATATTCCACAATAATTTCATATTTATACTGCTGGACTGTGTGTGTTATAAACGACGTTTCTTAAGTCAGCTCTAGTTAGATTTTACAAAGCCTTGTCTGCTACCTTTTAACCCTAAACACTAACGAATTTGCAGAAATATTGTTCATCAAGGTTTAAATGTAGATCTTTTTCTAGTTGCTGGTAAAGTGCATTTTTTTCCTTTCATCAAAATTTCAATGTGAGCAAAGCATTCTTGCTTTAGTTATGTCGGCGATGTATTTTGGTTCACATGCATGTATCTGGATGGGCATGAAAGATGGCAAATTTGTATAACTTTATTTGCTGAGGTTTGAAAATGCCTCCTGCCCACCCCTTTCACTCTTCTTCTCCCAAATTCCATTTTTGTGGGTGAATGAAACTTATCTTCGGAGTATGTTTTTCATTTCTTTTCTGCCTTCCATTTGATACAGATTTTTGAAGGATGGTTCCATCCTAAAGCTATGTTCGCCTTGTACATATGTTTTGTTAGTTCATACTCATTTCATTCTGTTCCTGATGTATAATGGAGCAGGCCAAATTTTTGTATGGCAACAAGTTTACTGCCAATGAACGTCAGGATATTAAGCTTATGATCCAAAGCAACATGTACAAGTACCTCAGCATTCTACTTGATGGGCGGGAGCGTTTTGAGGAAGAGGTCATGTCAAGGATTAAATTACAAGGTTCACATGAGCAAATTTCTCAAGCAGGTACTATTATATATGTCTATTGGGCTCCCGAATCAAAGTTTTCTACTAAACATAGTGCTTTGGGCTTCTTGAAGTAGAATTTTTTGTACTCTTTTTAATTATACTTAACGAATGGCTAATCTTTACAGCCGACTATCCCTCATGAAGGTTGTGTAACAAGATCAGGTCCTGATATTTAATCTTTTCTAATCTAATGCTGGGGCTGAGAATGCATGCCCTGGGAGAGATATAATTTGAGGGTCGCCGACGTTTTTTTTAATTCAGTTTATGATTTTACATCTATTGCTGATTAGCATGTGTGCTTGTTGGGCATCTCTATGAAGTTGGTTGTTACAAAAGAAGCTAAAGTTTGTAACTAGCTCAACTGTTTGTGGATGTATCTCCTCAAAGAGCAACGTTCTTGTAGGTATTTATTTTTGTCATGTATTATTCTCCAGAAATATTTTGTGGAGCATATNGTTGGGCATCTCTATGAAGTTGGTTGTTACAAAAGAAGCTAAAGTTTGTAACTAGCTCAACTGTTTGTGGATGTATCTCCTCAAAGAGCAACGTTCTTGTAGGTATTTATTTTTGTCATGTATTATTCTCCAGAAATTTTTTTGTGGAGCATTTAGATTAATTTGGCCCACTATATACCAAGTCTTAGAAGGTAGCATGTCTAAAAGGAGTTTCCGTTTGAGTGGTAAAACTGTGGGTGTGGTGTTCATCTGTTATGTTAGTTGCTATAAGAATTTTAAGTCAGTTTCATTTTAGGTCATAATAAATGGAAATAATAGTTGGGACAGATGTATGTGTTTTACTGTTATAAGAATTTTGGTGAAGAATTTTTATTNTCCGTTTGAGTGGTAAAACTGTGGGTGTGGTGTTCATCTGTTATGTTAGTTGCTATTAGAATTTTAAGTCAGTTTCATTTTAGGTCATAACAAATGGAAATAATAGTTGGGACAGATGTATGTGTTTTACTGTTATAAGAATTTTGGTGAAGAATTTTTATTTTTTACTCAAGGTGTCTGAGGTTGGCAAAAATATGTGTCTAAAATCTATTTATGTACTTAAAACACATCCTGGCCATACTTGTGATAAGCAAGTGTGGTTATTATACTTATTGGGATGGACTGAGATTCGAATGTAGAACATCTATTCTAACCTACCCAACCAAAAACTACATAGCAATGAGTGGAGTNTTATGTACTTAAAACACATCCTGGCCATACTTGTGATAAGCAAGTGTGGTTATTATGCTTATTGGGATGGACTGAGATTCGAATGTAGAACATCTATTCTAACCTACCCAACCAAAAACTACATAGCAATGAGTGGAGTGGCTCAGGTCAGCATTCAAATTTTGAACCCGCTAACTAAAGCATGTGAGACAGTCTTTCACAAACTCTTTCACTTGGAAACCTGTCTCGCACTTGGACAGACGGACAGAACAAATCAAACTGACAGGACTTGACATGTGAGCCTGCAAATCTTAATCTTTGATATAATGTAAAATCATGTACTATCTTAAAAGCTTGAATTTAGTTATAGAGAGAAGTAATATAAGCATTTATGTGCTTCAATAAAATCTAAATATTTTAGAATCTAAGATGTAAAAATTTATTCTTTGGAACAAATTTCTTTGTATAAGTTACTTCTTAATGAAGCCTAATTTATGTCATGTTTTACTTACTATAAATCTTTCGAGTCTGGAAGACTGGCGGAGAGCCTAGACAACCCTCCGCCCTTGAAGGATATATTTAGTCCAGCATATAGTACCTCAAAAAGTTTATGCCTTCATGTTTGTTTTTAGAACAAGTGATACTTTGAAATCTAGTGGTTCAAGAAATAATTAATAAAGAATGTTGTACGAAAAAGATTCCATTGTCATTCGAAACCTTAACCAAGGTACTTATTTTCGAACACATGAAAAAGAAAATAAGACACAAAAGAATCGTAGGAGTCCAATGCAAGCCATCTCATGAGATATAGAGAGGTGGCTTTATCCATTGAGAAATGCTCAAAAGCACATACTATGTTGAATTGTTTGTTTAAGTTTTTGAAGTAGCACCTGTTAGTAAGGATTTTGTCTGTTTTTTCTAGGGTACTGGAATGCCTAGTTGAAAATCCATGGGGAAAAGTTAAAACCTTCCTTTTAATTATCTAAACAAAGACTTTTAGAGGATTCCCTCACTAGTTTTTGGTGTTAAGTTCATCCGCAGATTCCTTAATCAAATAGAGCTGATTTGCAGATTATTTCTGTTTTTACTTTTTGTTTTTGGTGGTAGATAAAGTAGTTATTAGGGCAACTCTAAGACTATTTGCTATGCACCAATTGGTAGATAGGTGACAAGACCAATTACTATTAGAACTATGCAACGTGGAATTCTTGCCACTGGTTTTGGCAAGTGATAGTAACATTTACAAATGAATTACACTCAATCACATTATTTTTTCCTTAGCTAAATAAAGTGAGCAACACTTGAGGGGAAGTTAGTCTGTAAAGTATTGTTATTCAATGTGGGAACAAGCTCTCTTAACACCCTCCCTTACGTGGGATTGCAGAAAATTTAAATGGATAAGATACTTGATCCACTGACCACCCAGTGCCTAATTCTGATACCGTATTAGAGCATCCAACCCAAAATTAACTAGCAAAGGGTGGAGTGATCCCCCAAATATAAGCCAACCCTAGTGGTCCAAATTATTCGAGTGGGAGACGTGCTCTCTTACCAAATATGACCTACCACATCCCACCATGCTTTACATACCCAGATACATTGGAAAAAGGGTTAATAACCATCCCATGTTTGTAAATCACTCCATAATGTGGATCAACTGCTAATTAATTTATTTACGATCAAACACCTTGTCATCTACAGACTATACAAGAATTTAACTTATGAAGGGATAGAAATGAATATTATCTCAAATTAGAAATAAATAGGTGATTGATTATGGTAATATTAGGTGTAGGACATGATGGGGATTGGGAAGCTTCTAATCTCTGCTGGGAGTTAGTTTTGGTCTGCGTAACAAGCTTTGGAGGGACATTGAATCGAACTATTAGATCGACAATGTATGAGTTTTGAAAGAGTTACTGAGGATCATGGGAGTTCCTGTCCCCTCCCTCTTTATATTTATGTATGAGTGTTATGGAACCTTTTAGTAAATAGCAAGGAATGGAGTAGTAAAGAAATTGAGTACAAAATAAGAAATACTAGAAGTAATATGACACCAAATGAGGAGAGGATGAGAGAGAATTGTCTAGGCCGAAGAAGTTGAGGTGCTAGGCCTTTTGTGGTCTTTCTTTTTATTGAGTTATTACTTTACTATTCTACGGTTCTTTGTTCTCTTTCTCTCTATCGTCTCCCCTCCCTCCACCTTCCTGTTCTTCCCTTCATATATTCCTTATTATTTATTTTCTATCCTTATTTATGTGTCATTGACTGAAGGCTTATATGAACTGGCATAAAGTGCTTTCCATTTTCAGTCAGATAAAATACTTGAGTTTTTTGGAAGTACGAAGTAATGAGTGTTGTTTGAGAAACTAGAATCTAAGGTGTATGGAGAAAAAAGATGAGTGTGTGGAGTGTCTTGTCAATTAAAATTAAGGTTTAGACTGCAGAGATTTGTTGTGAGATTGATCCACAACTAAACGAAATGGTCACCAGGTTGGCTATCTTGCTTTAGTAATTGACATGGGGATAATGAGTTCAAAAGGGTGCACATGTGTAATTTGACTACTTAAACATTATGTCGAAGTTTGATTATGCATCCTCCATCATAGGAAATGTCAACAATATAAATCATGTGCATGGAGTTTGTCTAACTCTCCTTTTTTGCCTTCCCATTCGAGGGTGCGCTGGATTTTATAAAAACGTGTTTATTTTTATATTATCTCTTAGACAGGTTTGTACGATATAATATTTTCCATAATAGGTATCTTTCAAAATCTTAGTGACATCATGTTTTTGAACTCTAGGCAGAAATAGTTTTAACCTCTTTCGTTGTCCATGTGGATCTGCATCTGTTGCATTTCAAGTAGATACAGAACCATGCTAATTTAACTTATATATATGGATACATATATTTGTTCTTTCTCCTTCTTTAGGGAAGGAAATAAAAGGAAAGGAAAAATCATCATGGGAGTGTGGTAACTTCTGCTAAAAGCCTTTAGCCATTCAAATTCCTGAGGATTGTGTGTCCTTAGGATATCCATATGCCTTTGCTGGTAAAATTGTGTTTGCATGCTACCAACTATCAATTTGGTCCTACTTTTTTTTTTTTTGTTACCAAAAACAGAGGAGGAAACTTGGTAACAAATGCGTTTTTTTTTTTTTTTTTGTTATAGGTAATAAATGCTTGACACTATGATGGGGATCGTGTTTTTTATTTATTTATAGAAAACAAAACTTTCGTTGAATTTGCAAAACTTCCTTTTTTTGGCAATACTTGGTAGAACTTATTTGTGATTCATGCCATACCCTTAAAAGTATCGGATTTTTGTCATTTATATCTTTATTTCCTTTATCAGAACATGATGTTCGTACCCTGGTGTCGCCGTGTCGGTGTTTGAATCCTTGAGTCTACTCCATTGTAGTCCCCAACTTACAAAAGCCAAAGACACCTGGGAAAAGTCTTATCAGTTTGTCTTTATGGTACGACAATGAAGCAAGGAATACTTCAATCGGAGTGATGTATCTATATGCAATACGTATCGGATATCGATACTTGTCGGATACTTGCGAATATGTATAGGATATTTTTCGTACGTATTGAATAATTAATAAAATACTTATCATTGTTAGATATTTATCGGATACACCTCATATATGCGTATCTCCACGGTGAATACATTCACCTTATAATTATTGAGGTGGGTTGCTTAGAAACCGTGGATCATACAAATGAGGATTTCTCATTTCAAGATGTTCATTTGTTCATGCATTACATATATCACAAGATTTGTCAATTTTTAACAATTTGGTTGACTTGGATAATGAGTTTGTATGGCTTATGTTAAAGATAATGAAGTCTATTGCAATTAAATGCTAAGTATAAAATAAATTATTGTAGTTTAGATATGTTTTATTTCTTAATCCCTCATATCTCTAATGTTGTAATAACATTATAATATATACACACAATACATATATATTTATATATATGGACGTATTCTAACCGTACCCGTATCATACTTTTTGAGATTTTGGTGTATCGTCATATCCGTATCTTGTCATACCTATATCCCATATCCGTATCCGTGCTTCCTAGGCTAGCAATCACCCAGAAATAAAGTTCCCTTGTGATTGACTGATGTTCATTGAAAATCAGAATGACAAAACTAAACCCAACTATCAAGTTTTGTCAGAATGACGGGTTTTAATTGGAAATTACTATTGCAGGAGTGGGGAAATATTGGTTGGATTTATTTGGGAAATTAGAATGGCAAAAAAAATTGCTGATTATAGTTGTTCGAATAATATAATAAAGTTTCATTTCAGGTGAAGAGTTCGACTCAGACAAAAGTAACCAGTGTGTCTATTCCATCAACCCAAGGTTGAAAAGTTTTTCTGATTGGCTGCTAGACATTATAGCCACTGGAGATTTAGATGCATTCTTCCCTGCAGCAACGCGTGAGTATGCTCCACTAGTTGAAGAGGTGTGGAGGGATCCTGCCATACAGGAAACATATAAGAGAAAAGATGAGCTTCACTTCCTTCCAGAAGTGGCGGAGTACTTCTTAAGCCGGGTATCTCACTAGCTTCAGCATTGATTAGCTTATGCAGACTATTTTTGTTTCAGTATATGTGTGTGCTTCTTGTTCTCTTTGCAATTATCAATACATTGTATAGGGCATTAAGGGTTCTTGCTGAAATAACTCTCATTTCTGCTACAATCTTAATTTTATTTTTAGTTCCATCTGGTTATTTAAATCAGTGGAAACCATTTCAATCAGCAATTACTTTTTGTCTAATTAAGTTCTCATCATCCTGCATAGGTCTATGCTATGCAATGCAACAGTTGGGCTGCATGTCTCGGATGTATATGTTTTGGATGACAGAATGCTTATCTTACATGGTGTAGTTATATGACCTAGGGAATCTTTTTTGTGGACCTAGTTCTAATATATTTCTGAGGACTATCGCTGTGACGTAAATCAAGTGGAAGGTAAAGTCACTGTTTTCAATATTTTCCTTTGTATATGTCCCTGAACAGCCTTGACATTGTGTGGTCCTTACGAATTGCATAGGAATGAATGCCTACGCCTATGCTTATACCAATAATTTGGCTAGCTAATCAGCATCTTCAATGCGATTGTATGTAATTTTTCTTCTTATTCAACCTCATATGCCATAGGTGAATTGTATTTTTTATTGATCCATGCATTAGACCTGCTTCGTTCTCAGCTAAGACATGAATTTGTAGTTGAAATGAGAAGATCTGTTTTTCATGAATCTGAAGATATTTTGTTTTTGAATGTATACTGTTGATCTTAATTATTGTAAAAGGTCAGACTATTGTCCTTAAAATGGTGGTTTTAGGATACTCCCTGGAGTCCTGAGTTTTGCGAGACCAGCACCAGTTAATTGCCCTTGCAGCTAGGTAATGTCTCAATCAGATCCCAACATGCTGACCATATATGTCATGTTGAATCAGCATGGCATTCCCTATGAATTTATATATATTTGTCTTTGATTGTTATCCGGATGTTCTTTCGTTTCATTTTTGTCTTCCAAATTTTCCAGTCCGAACTGGTCTATGGCAAAATATTTTTGTCTATAATGTTAGACAGCTATTTTTATCTCCTTTCAGGCTGTTGAGGTATCAAGCAATGAATATGAACCTTCGGATCGAGACATACTATATGCAGAAGGGGTCACCCAAGGCAATGGTTTGTCTTTCATGGAGTTCTCCTTGGATGATCGTAGCCCAATGTCTGAAACCTACACCGACAATCTGGACGCTCTCCCACCCCCACTAACGAGGTAATATGCTATTCCCCGCACAATAACTGTTATATTTATTGGCTGTTATATTTAATGGCTTAATGGTCCACAAAAAGTTGTAAATGTCTGCAACTGTTTTTTCTGCTAAGAATTTTGTGCTATTGAGTATGCAACATGGGCCTGGAACCCTTCACTGGGTAAAAAAATGTCCTGTTAGGGTAACTTGTCAAAATACCTTCCAAAAACATACTTGTCAAAATAAATAGTGACAGTTGAATAAATATCATGGAAGTTTCTTGAAAGCTTGTGCCAACCGATAAATAATTGAGCCGACTAATTGGTTTGCGACATTATCATCCAATGGTTAGAATTTGGTGGTCCTTTCTTTAGGAGAACACAAAAGTCTCAAAATATGGTGAAAGTCGTGCCCTAGCAGTCTCAGACATTGCCTGATGAGGATGATGATGGTTTTATGCTGTTGGATAAAGAGCACACGCTTTTGCTTGACACTAACATGAAACTATTGCTTGACACTAACATGAAACTATTGCTCATTATGTTTGACAAAAGCTTGACATCTGTACCACCTTAGTTAAATATGGGGTAGAAAGTCAAACTTCTTGAAGGTTATGCCAACACCTCAAAGGGTTTTGTCTTCAATTTTTTTGTCAATTTTTTTGGGGTTGTAATTTGGAGGTTAATGGTTGGAAGGGGTTCTTCTCCTAATTGTCTATGAGATGAGAGATGTGGTTCTTAGAGGATAAGACGGTACATCCGCAAGTGTATAGTATACATGGTCTCTTGTACGTCGGAAGCACCTTTTGTTTTAAGAACTAATTCTATGAAAAACTCGAGGGAAATTGGCATTGGTAGATCCCCCATTCTCCCACCTTAAAACATCACAAGCTCGAGGAAGAGGGGTAATGCTGTGGCATCCACCTAGAAAGAATAAAAGAGACAGGAAAGACAAGAAGAGAAACAGAAAGGAAGAAATAGATGGAGAGAGAATTTCAAAGTCTTAAAATTATTGATTGGAAAAAACTGATCCCGGTTCCAAGAAGCCTAGCGTTACAGGCTTCTCTCCCAACCCGTCCAAATATGGAAATAAAAATAATCGAATCCCGAAGTTGTAGGCATTATATAATTAAGGAGACCTGTTATGCGGACAAGTATGGCATGTGTGGATGTCCTCTATTTGTACTAATGTAATAAGAACATATGTTCTCTTCACAATAACGTATTTTGATCCATGCTTGTTTTCTAATGTATTTTTGGCTGTGGCTGGTCATCTGATAATTTTTTTGCATCTTTGTATTTTGCTTTATGTTTTGGTCTCCAGGTACCAGCTCATTAGAGTCAATGCCAAGGGGATGAATGATGGGTGCAAGTGGGTGGAAATGTTTGAAGATGTTCGTGTAGTAGTATTCTGCGTTGCCTTGTGTGACTACGATCAGATGTGGCTTGCCTCAGAGAATGGTGGTAGCGGACCATTGCTTCAGAACAAGATGATACAAAGCAAGGACCTCTTTGAGTCACTGGTTAGGCATCCCTGTTTTAAGGACACCCCTTTTGTTTTGATTTTAAACAAGTATGATCTGTTTGAGGAAAAGGTCAACCGGGTCCCTTTGAGTACTTGTGAGTGGTTTACTGATTTCAGTCCTGTTCGACCCCACCACCAGCAGTCACTAGCCCACCAAGCTTATTACTATGTGGCAATGAAGTTCAAAGAATTGTATGCTTCCCTCACAAGTCAAAAGCTTTTTGTGTGGCAAGCTAGGGCACGGGACAAAGTGACGATTGATGAGGCATTCAAGTATATAAGAGAGGTTGTCAAATGGGATGAGGAAAAGGAAGAAACTTACTATGGTGGGGCAGAGGATTCTTTTTACAGTACAACAGATGTGAGTTCCTCTCCTTTTATCAGGCAAGAATAATATAATTTAAACCATTTATGTGTTTTCTGTGTCGATATAGGGAAGAAAGGGGAAGCGATAATCGAATAATTTTAATGTATATTTTCCAACGTCAGTTTGATGATATGTTGAAGGTGGTGGTCTTGTCTTTCAAGTGAATATGCGTCGTGAGTGTTGTTTGAACTTACACCATTGGAGTGTATATTAGAGCTCCTGTAATATTTTTGGATGAAAGTGGTAGGCTAAAAATGTATTCTTTCATCTGCCCAATTGAGACTCCATTACCATCTTTTTTTTGTACTAGAAGCTTACCCGACAAAGGATGAACAGGCTGTCATATAATGTTCCTTTAAATGTTGTGGAAACTTAAAGCTAGATATGATGAAAGAAATGAATCTTTGTGTTATTGAATTCGATTCATCCATTTGTTTCTCATGTTTCTGTACTCAGGAATAGGGCTGTCAAGTAGGCCTGGCCATGGATCATGATCCGAACCCAATCTGAATTCGAATATAACCCATTTATTAAGTGAGTTAAAAACAATTTGAATTTATTTTACACCTGAATACCTTCTTCCTCAACACAAACAACGATGAGAGCTGCACCAGAAGGATTTATATCATGCAGTGGTTTGCGCGATTCATCTATTTCATGCCAAATTAGAAATGCGACGAAAACAGCGTAACATCATCAAATAACAAAATTACAGGGTCGAAATCTATGAATACTGTCATTGGAAACGCAGTTCATCCGCAAAACCGTAGATCATATTTGACTGTAATGAAATTTTCCAGTACATAGTTCAATGTAACATTCTTAAAGCTTAATAAATCGACTCATCTTGTCCCAAAGCGGGCACTATCAATCAGGGTACTCAAAAAGTAACAAGTCCAACATGAGGCAGCTAGCTCCTTTCAGGGGAAAAAAATGAGAAATGAGTCGTGATTTAAAAGGCAGCATATAGCTTTGGCCCAAAAGATAACACAGTCTCTTCTCCTTCACTGGGTTACTAGCTCTTCTGGGCATAAAGGTGTCGTTACAGAGAACAGAACAGATAATCAGTGAACAAAGATTATGATGCAACTAAATCAGGTGTTTCTGCCTCAACGGATAACAAAGCAGTGTGTACTTTCTCCATCCAATTGTCCAGGCGATCATGCAAAGATTTGATCTGGGGAATCCCCAGAACTCTTGGTTGCACCCAGGAAACATGAACCGTTCCCTCCACTTGATCAATTATCCCCTCGATGAGATGCACCTGCAGTCAGATAATCTCATTAATTGAACTTCTAAATAGAACAGCTTTCCTCAAACTCGGAAAAGAGAAAAGACAAGTCAGTAAAATGTATGTGAACCAAAGCACGGAATGCAACAAATTAAGATGGGAAAAATAATTAAGTACTTCAAAAGTGAACAATTACAATTGCAGACAAAATAACCAGATGCTCTAATTTTCTAACAAAACAATGTGACCAGCTGTTAATCAGAGTGTGTAAAACATCATTTTATTTTCCAAATACTCTAATGAAGATCTGCTAAGAATATGATAAAAAAGGGGGGGGGGGAACTCTTCACCAAAATCTTGAATGAGCTGCCAACTAGTAGAGATCAAACCATTCTACAAGGTGAAATTTACTTAATCAATCTACAAGATTCTGGCCTCACTGCTGGTTTAAATTTTACATGNAGGGGGGGGGGGGGGCTCTTCACCAAAATCTTGTTTTTCATTTTCCCAAATCGTATAAATGAATGAGCTGCCAACTAGTAGAGATCAAACCATTCTACAAGGAGAAATTTACTTAATCAATCTACAAGATTCTGGCCTCACTGCTGGTTTAAATTTTACATGAGCAACTACAAACTTCTGATCAATCAGGAAAAATTTAGAGTTACTTCCCACAAAGCAAAATTTTCTGATCTATATCTGGCCATCAAAATGCAATGTACTTGCCAGGACATTATTGGAACAGCAGTCAGTCAATCTCTTGATTTTATCCTTCAGAGCAATGACTACAATGAGACTAGCAGACTTTTAACAAATGCAGTGATGGCATGCACACCTTAATAGTTTAGCATGCTTGCACTGTACTTACATTACGCTAGAAAATGATAGGAAAAAGTTCCCCATATAACATGTATGTCTGTGATCATGCATGTGTCCATCTAAAATTCCCGGGGGTTGTAACTAAAGTTCAAAACTTGTTATTTACTATTCAATTTTCAAGAAGAGATGCACTCACAGAAAGACNTTTTATCCTTCAGAGCAATGACTACAATGAGACTAGCAGACTTTTAACAAATGCAGCGATGGCATGCACACCTTAATAGTTTAGCATGCTTGCACTGTACTTACATTAAGCTAGAAAATGATAGGAAAAAGTTCCCCATATAACATGTATGTCTGTGATCATGCACGTGTCCATCTAAAATTCCTGGGGGTTGTAACTAATGTTCAAAACTTGTTATTTACTATTCAATTTTCAAGAAGAGATGCACTCACAGAAAGGCTCTTCATGAGTAGATACTCCACATCTTCGACAGTAAGTTTTGTGCGCTCTGCAATGATACTTAATGGAATAGTTCTATCCTCAGATGGTCGACTGCAAGAAGCGCATTTAAACTGATTTCAGTACTAATATGTAAATGTCATGAATTATGTAAATTGCTCTAATTTGATTGAAAGCACGTGGACTCTGCCGAGATACCTGAAGATGATTTCCATCAAGCAAAGTATGTTAATCTTTTCCAGTAGTTTTTTCTCATTCTGCACCAACGCTGGTTGAGCACTCAGAGCAACTTTATGCACATGGCATAACTCTTGATAGCGAACTAAATCACCAGAGTTGAATGCTTCGAGAATATAGTACAACCACTCAACCTTCGTTCCTAGAAGACTCTTTATCTGTAGAAGTTAAAAAATGTTACACTCCCAAGGTAGCACGAAGCTAAACAGAAGTTTGCATCACATTCTTAAAGCGAACATCATCAGTGCTGGATTTCAAGAATCCCAGACACAATAAAATTAGTTCATGCAACAAATAATGCATGTTGTACTATGTTTTGATTCTTATTGTGGACCAAATTTTATTATAAAAAAGCTAGTTATTCTCACTCCACCGTCGGAAGTCTTTTGAAACTACTTCTGCAGCTTCCAAAGTAGTTTGGGCAAGTCACAAGAGAGTATCACACAGTTTTCACCTCATCTTCCAAACCCTAAATTAAGTTAATGTAACCTCATATGTTAAACATCCCCAACCCATGGTGGATAGCATTCACTATGGCAACATGCAAAACCCTAGCACGCAAAATGGGCTGTAATTTAACCGAACTGCAATGCATCCTAGTTGCACTATATTCAATTGCAACTGAAGAGAACTTCAACCACGTGATGCAGAAAATAATGGAAAATCCTTTCCTTTGGGCATTTCACAAGCAACAAGCAATGAAGTAATATAACATTTAAATAAGTTCACCTGATATAAGAGCCATATAACTGAGATCCTCATGATCTCTTCAAAGCAATACAAGTTCACAATCAGGAAAAAGAGGAAGAAAATTGAAATTTTTTATGAACATAACTTACAATTGGATGTGCAAGCAGTTCTCCAAAGTTGTAAATGTCTTCTCCCAGCAATGCAGATAGGGATAAATCAAACGCTAAATCCTAAAGAAATGTTAAAAATTATGGAGAANTACCAGCTCATTAGAGTCAATGCCAAGGGGATGAATGATGGGTGCAAGTGGGTGGAAATGTTTGAAGATGTTCGTGTAGTAGTATTCTGCGTTGCCTTGTGTGACTACGATCAGATGTGGCTTGCCTCAGAGACTGGTGGTAGCGGACCATTGCTTCAGAACAAGATGATACAAAGCAAGGACCTCTTTGAGTCACTGGTTAGGCATCCCTGTTTTAAGGACACCCCTTTTGTTTTGATTTTAAACAAGTATGATCTGTTTGAGGAAAAGGTCAACCGGGTCCCTTTGAGTACTTGTGAGTGGTTTACTGATTTCAGTCCTGTTCGACCCCACCACCAGCAGTCACTAGCCCACCAAGCTTATTACTATGTGGCAATGAAGTTCAAAGAATTGTATGCTTCCCTCACAAGTCAAAAGCTTTTTGTGTGGCAAGCTAGGGCACGGGACAAAGTGACGATTGATGAGGCATTCAAGTATATAAGAGAGGTTGTCAAATGGGATGAGGAAAAGGAAGAAACTTACTATGGTGGGGCAGAGGATTCTTTTTACAGTACAACAGATGTGAGTTCCTCTCCTTTTATCAGGCAAGAATAATATAATTTAAACCATTTATGTGTTTTCTGTGTCGATATAGGGAAGAAAGGGGAAGCGATAATCGAATAATTTTAATGTATATTTTCCAACTTCAGTTTGATGATATGTTGAAGGTGGTGGTCTTGTCTTTCAAGTGAATATGCGTCGTGAGTGTTGTTTGAACTTACACCATTGGAGTGTATATTAGAGCTCCTGTAATATTTTTGGATGAAAGTGGTAGGCTAAAAATGTATTCTTTCATCTGCCCAATTGCGACTCCATTACCATCTTTTTTTTGTACTAGAAGCTTACCCGACAAAGGATGAACAGGCTGTCATATAATGTTCCTTTAAATGTTGTGGAAACTTAAAGCTAGATATGATGAAAGAAATGAATCTTTGTGTTATTGAATTCGATTCATCCATTTGTTTCTCATGTTTCTGTACTCAGGAATAGGGCTGTCAAGTAGGCCTGGCCATGGATCATGATCCGAACCCAATCTGAATTCGAATATAACCCATTTATTAAGTGAGTTAAAAACAATTTGAATTTTNTTTGTGCTATTGAGTATGCAACATGGGCCTGGAACCCTTCACTGGGTAAAAAAATATCCTGTTAGGGTAACTTGTCAAAATACCTTCCAAAAACATACTTGTCAAAATAAATAGTGACAGTTGAATAAATATCATGGAAGTTTCTTGAAAGCTTGTGCCAACCGATAAATAATTGAGCCGACTAATTGGTTTGCGACATTATCATCCAATGGTTAGAATTTGGTGGTCCTTTCTTTAGGAGAACACAAAAGTCTCAAAATATGGTGAAAGTCGTGCCCTAGCAGTCTCAGACATTGCCTGATGAGGATGATGATGGTTTTATGCTGTTGGATAAAGAGCACACGCTTTTGCTTGACACTAACATGAAACTATTGCTTGACACTAACATGAAACTATTGCTTGACACTAACATGAAACTATTGCTCATTATGTTTGACAAAAGCTTGACATCTGTACCACCTTAGTTAAATATGGGGTAGAAAGTCAAACTTCTTGAAGGTTATGCCAACACCTCAAAGGGTTTTGTCTTCAATTTTTTTGTCAATTTTTTTGGGGTTGTAATTTGGAGGTTAATGGTTGGAAGGGGTTCTTCTCCTAATTTTCTATGAGATGAGAGATGTGGTTCTTAGAGGATAAGACGGTACATCCACAAGTGTATAGTATACATGGTCTCTTGTACGTCGGAAGCACCTTTTGTTTTAAGAACTAATTCTATGAAAAACTCGAGGGAAATTGGCATTGGTAGATCCCCCATTCTCCCACCTTAAAACATCACAAGCTCAAGGAAGAGGGGTAATGCTGTGGCATCCACCTAGAAAGAATAAAAGAGACAGGAAAGACAAGAAGAGAAACAGAAAGGAAGAAATAGATGGAGAGAGAATTTCAAAGTCTTAAAATTATTGATTGGAAAAAACTGATCCCGGTTCCAAGAAGCCTAGCGTTACAGGCTTCTCTCCCAACCCGTCCAAATATGGAAATAAAAATAATCGAATCCCGAAGTTGTAGGCATTATATAATTAAGGAGACCTGTTATGCGGACAAGTATGGCATGTGTGGATGTCCTCTATTTGTACTAATGTAATAAGAATATATGTTCTCTTCACAATAACGTATTTTGATCCATGCTTGTTTTCTAATGTTTTTTTGGCTGTGGCTGGTCATCTGATAATTTTTTTGCATCTTTGTATTTTGCTTTATGTTTTGGTCTCCAGGTACCAGCTCATTAGAGTCAATGCCAAGGGGATGAATGATGGGTGCAAGTGGGTGGAAATGTTTGAAGATGTTCGTGTAGTAGTATTCTGCGTTGCCTTGTGTGACTACGATCAGATGTGGCTTGCCTCAGAGACTGGTGGTAGCGGACCATTGCTTCAGAACAAGATGATACAAAGCAAGGACCTCTTTGAGTCACTGGTTAGGCATCCCTGTTTTAAGGACACCCCTTTTGTTTTGATTTTAAACAAGTATGATCTGTTTGAGGAAAAGGTCAACCGGGTCCCTTTGAGTACTTGTGAGTGGTTTACTGATTTCAGTCCTGTTCGACCCCACCACCAGCAGTCACTAGCCCACCAAGCTTATTACTATGTGGCAATGAAGTTCAAAGAATTGTATGCTTCCCTCACAAGTCAAAAGCTTTTTGTGTGGCAAGCTAGGGCACGGGACAAAGTGACGATTGATGAGGCATTCAAGTATATAAGAGAGGTTGTCAAATGGGATGAGGAAAAGGAAGAAACTTACTATGGTGGGGCAGAGGATTCTTTTTACAGTACAACAGATGTGAGTTCCTCTCCTTTTATCAGGCAAGAATAATATAATTTAAACCATTTATGTGTTTTCTGTGTCGATATAGGGAAGAAAGGGGAAGCGATAATCGAATAATTTTAATGTATATTTTCCAACTTCAGTTTGATGATATGTTGAAGGTGGTGGTCTTGTCTTTCAAGTGAATATGCGTCGTGAGTGTTGTTTGAACTTACACCATTGGAGTGTATATTAGAGCTCCTGTAATATTTTTGGATGAAAGTGGTAGGCTAAAAATGTATTCTTTCATCTGCCCAATTGCGACTCCATTACCATCTTTTTTTTGTACTAGAAGCTTACCCGACAAAGGATGAACAGGCTGTCATATAATGTTCCTTTAAATGTTGTGGAAACTTAAAGCTAGATATGATGAAAGAAATGAATCTTTGTGTTATTGAATTCGATTCATCCATTTGTTTCTCATGTTTCTGTACTCAGGAATAGGGCTGTCAAGTAGGCCTGGCCATGGATCATGATCCGAACCCAATCTGAATTCGAATATAACCCATTTATTAAGTGAGTTAAAAACAATTTGAATTTATTTTACACCTGAATACCTTCTTCCTCAACACAAACAACGATGAGAGCTGCACCAGAAGGATTTATATCATGCAGTGGTTTGCGAGATTCATCTATTTCATGCCAAATTAGAAATGCGACGAAAACAGCGCAACATCATCAACTAACAAAATTACAGGGTAGAAATCTATGAATACTGTCATTGGAAACGCAGTTCATCCACAAAACCGTAGATCATATTTGACTGTAATGAAATTTTCCAGTACATAGTTCAATGTAACATTCTTAAAGCTTAATAAATCGACTCATCTTGTCCCAAAGTGGGCACTATCAATCAGGGTACTCAAAAAGTAACAAGTCCAACATGAGGCAGCTAGCTCCTTTCAGGGGAAAAAAATGAGAAATGAGTCGTGATTTAAAAGGCAGCATATAGCTTTGGCCCAAAAGATAACACAGTCTCTTCTCCTTCACTGGGTTACTAGCTCTTCTGGGCATAAAGGTGTCGTTACAGAGAGCAGAACAGATAATCAGTGAACAAAGATTATGATGCAACTAAATCAGGTGTTTCTGCCTCAACGGATAACAAAGCAGTGTGTACTTTCTCCATCCAATTGTCCAGGCGATCATGCAAAGATTTGATCTGGGGAATCCCCAGAACTCTTGGTTGCACCCAGGAAACATGAACCGTTCCCTCCACTTGATCAATTATCCCCTCGATGAGATGCACCTGCAGTCAGATAATCTCATTAATTGAACTTCTAAATAGAACAGCTTTCCTCAAACTCGGAAAAGAGAAAAGACAAGTCAGTAAAATGTATGTGAACCAAAGCACGGAATGCAACAAATTAAGATGGGAAAAATAATTAAGTACTTCAAAAGTGAACAATTACAATTGCAGACAAAATAACCAGATGCTCTAATTTTCTAACAAAACAATGTGACCAGCTGTTAATCAGAGTGTGTAAAACATCATTTTATTTTCCAAATACTCTAATGAAGATCTGCTAAGAATATGATAAAAAAGGGGGGGGGGGAACTCTTCACCAAAATCTTGAATGAGCTGCCAACTAGTAGAGATCAAACCATTCTACAAGGTGAAATTTACTTAATCAATCTACAAGATTCTGGCCTCACTGCTGGTTTAAATTTTACATGAGCAACTACAAACTTCTGATCAATCAGGAAAAATTTAGAGTTACTTCCCACAAAGCAAAATTTTCTGATCTATATCTGGCCATCAAAATGCAATGTACTTGCCAGGACATTATTGGAACAGCAGTCAGTCAATCTCTTGATTTTATCCTTCAGAGCAATGACTACAATGAGACTAGCAGACTTTTAACAAATGCAGCGATGGCATGCACACCTTAATAGTTTAGCATGCTTGCACTGTACTTACATTACGCTAGAAAATGATAGGAAAAAGTTCCCCATATAACATGTATGTCTGTGATCATGCACGTGTCCATCTAAAATTCCTGGGGGTTGTAACTAATGTTCAAAACTTGTTATTTACTATTCAATTTTCAAGAAGAGATGCACTCACAGAAAGGCTCTTCATGAGTAGATACTCCACATCTTCGACAGTAAGTTTTGTGCGCTCTGCAATGATACTTAATGGAATAGTTCTATCCTCAGATGGTCGACTGCAAGAAGCGCATTTAAACTGATTTCAGTACCAATATGTAAATGTCATGAATTATGTAAATTGCTCTAATTTGATTGAAAGCACGTGGACTCTGCCGAGATACCTGAAGATGATTTCCATCAAGCAAAGTATGTTAATCTTTTCCAGTAGTTTTTTCTCATTCTGCACCAACGCTGGTTGAGCACTCAGAGCAACTTTATGCACATGGCATAACTCTTGATAGCGAACTAAATCACCAGAGTTGAATGCTTCGAGAATATAGTACAACCACTCAACCTTCGTTCCTAGAAGACTCTTTATCTGTAGAAGTTAAAAAATGTTACACTCCCAAGGTAGCACGAAGCTAAACAGAAGTTTGCATCACATTCTTAAAGCGAACATCATCAGTGCTGGATTTCAAGAATCCCAGACACAATAAAATTAGTTCATGCAACAAATAATGCATGTTGTACTATGTTTTGATTCTTATTGTGGACCAAATTTTATTATAAAAAAGCTAGTTATTCTCACTCCACCGTCGGAAGTCTTTTGAAACTACTTCTGCAGCTTCCAAAGTAGTTTGGGCAAGTCGCAAGAGAGTATCACACAGTTTTCACCTCATCTTCCAAACCCTAAATTAAGTTAATGTAACCTCATATGTTAAACATCCCCAACCCATGGTGGATAGCATTCACTATGGCAACATGCAAAACCCTAGCACGCAAAATGGGCTGTAATTTAACCGAACTGCAATGCATCCTAGTTGCACTATATTCAATTGCAACTGAAGAGAACTTCAACCACGTGATGCAGAAAATAATGGAAAATCCTTTCCTTTGGGCATTTCACAAGCAACAAGCAATGAAGTAATATAACATTTAAATAAGTTCACCTGATATAAGAGCCATATAACTGAGATCCTCATGATCTCTTCAAAGCAATACAAGCTCACATACAGGAAAAAGAGGAAGAAAATTGAAATTTTTTATGAACATAACTTACAATTGGATGTGCAAGCAGTTCTCCAAAGTTGTAAATGTCTTCTCCCAGCAATGCAGATAGGGATAAATCAAACGCTAAATCCTAAAGAAATGTTAAAAATTATGGAGAAGTTAGTAACAGCAAAACACTTCAAAAAATAAGAAACTCAACAATGCATAAATGCATCACTCAAGAGATACAAAAAGGATTGAACTGTAGTTAAGATTAATAATGATCCATCCTATCCCAACTAGAGCCATTAAAGGCAACTTTACCCAAGACTGTCGTTTACAGGCCAATACCAGCACATCTAATGAAACACTCCCATAAACAGATGCAAAGCTAATTCAATATCATCAGAAGGCTCAATCAGACAGCTGAAGAAATTCAGACAAGAAGCAAGTTTTTCCTCATTTCAAAATTATAGGAGCTGAAAGGTTTCATTTTAAAGCTTATTATAGTGGACAAAAATAGCATCATCAATCATAATTTTAATACGCATCAATCAGAGTCTAATGCTAAAGGCACGCTCTGCAGGGAAAACTTTCATTAGACCTATGCTTAACTAAAAAAGAAAGCTACACCTAAAAAATTTCCTTATCTTTTAATGGTGGTTGAGATAACGGCTAATTTATAGTTCCTTACAAGGGAACTATATCTTCCTAATAGCTATTCTTCAGATATATTCTTGCTAGGCCACTGGCAATTCTCCCTAAACTTTGCTTTCTCTCTTTGTTGTCCCCATTATTGTCCAAGTAGATCCCTCGTATTTTTTTGTTGCCACTCAAGTAGTATTTGATTATTATCCAACGAAGTTCAATAACAGTTTTGGCAATGGCAATGGCAGATCATATGCATTCATCATAAACTAGAGCTTCATGTGGGAATAAAACAACACTACAAGGATAAAAACGCAATGAGAAAATAAAGCTAAAACATGTTCACTGCAATTTTTTACCAACTATAGATGCAACCTACAACTACAGGTGAAATGCATAACCAACCTAGTGCAGGACGTAATAGATAATTGCTTACAAGCTTAAACGCTTCAGATAGANCCAAAACATGTTCACTGCGATTTTTTACCAACTATAGATGCAACCTACAACTACATGTGAAATGCATAACCAACCTAGTGCAGGACGTAATAGATAATTGCTTACAAGCTTAAACGCTTCAGATAGAGACTCTACTGACATGTATGCCAGATAAAGAAGAGCACTTTTGTAGAATTCAGCAAATTCCTGACAAGATTTATGGTATTGCGATGAAACCCAATAATAGCTAGCATATACAGATGGATCCAGGTCTGTCATGCTGTCAAGCGCACTCTTCCCATCTTCTAGAAGTTTCTTGCACTCTTTTTGGTCCCCATGCTCAAGCTGGAATATAGCTATTTGCATCTTAATGTAAAGGATTGGCTCCTCAATGCGCATCCCTCTAGTAGCACGAAGCTTTTCAATCACCCCTTCAAGATAACTAATGGCAGCTTCTTTCTCGGCATATCGTCGAGAGACTATGACAGCAAAATGTGCGAGCTTGAGAAGATTGATCTTAGTCTCAAAGTCAGTGATGAAATTATGGTAGAACTGTATGAGAGCATCGCCAGCCTGAAAGTTGAAAATTGTAACAAGGATAAAGAAAAAGGTGTTACACGTGAACAAAAAGCATATAAGCACAATCAAATTTCCACATACTGTGGTTTCCCAGTCAAGTAAAAAAAACATATGCATAAACAGCTACAAGAATCTGTAAAAACGATGAAGAGATGGTACAAAGCAATCAACAAAAGACACCTCTAATTTCTGGTAAGGTATCAGTATGAGAGACATCACGTCATAAACAGTAGCCACTTCTCAATTCATTGTCTAGCCAGAGCATGGAAACTCATCAGAGAATTTGCCTGTAGACTGTCTCAAAGAATATGAAGGCAGATTGAGAGCAACAAGTTTTCCACCCCACAATAGAAGATCCAGATAATGATTACGCAAGTCATTCTCTGCCCAATCAGTGGCTCCCATTCTCTGTAAACATTATCTGATAAAGGGAACCATCACCTTTGGGTGATTAATCTTAGGTAATAAACGCCAAAGGCTTTCCTATTCCTCTATGTCAAGGTTTGATGTGAGGGTATAAATCACGGGAGACCTGCCAGGATTCATTCTTTGATATCCCTGGCAAAGTAAAGTGCATTTGTTTACTAAAACACTAAGTGTACAACTCAACTCAACAAATCTTTCATTCCAACTATTTGGCATTGGCTATATAAATCATTTTTCTCCATTGCGCTCTATCAAGGGTCATATGTTCCGTTAGACTATAAGCTATCATATCCTCATTTTACTATTTCATTCACAATTATTTTAGGGCTACCCAACCTCTCATATTACGTCTTATATAAACATGTCCAAACCACCTAAGTCATTTTTCTCTTAGTTTATCTCCTATTGGTACTACTTCTATAGTTTTACAAATATACTTGTTTTTAATTTTATCTTTTCTCGTTTTACCATACATCCATCTTAACATTTTCATTTCTATAACACCTAGTTTTTGAGTGTGTTATTTCTTCATTGCACAACATTCTGCCCCAATAAGCATTTCTAGTCTAATAGTTGGTTTATAAAATTACTTTTCAACCTAAGGAGTATACGTCGATCACATAATACACCAGATGCACTCCTCCATCTAGTCCATCCTACTTTAATTCTATGCTTAACATTATATCAAATCTCTCTCTCTCTATAGATAATTGACACTAAATACCTAAAATGTTCACTCTTGGGTATGTCTTGATCTTTGATCTTCACTACCTCCCTATTTGGGTTTCTACTATTATAACTACATGTCATATATTCNCGAGTGTTCATAACTTCAAACTTAACCCAAAAAAAGTGATCACACGCAACTAAACCCCAAATAATGTCATACAGAAAATATGCAGCCTGATGTCAATTAGCAAGTGGATACATAAGCTCCCCCAAAATGGTATGTTTGACCGCCTATTTTTGCATTGCATTTCTTCAAGCATTAGCAGTGTAATTCATTTAGTTTTGCAGCCAAATAAATTTTGCAATAGCATTCAATATGTTCGGTTGTTAAGCATGGTCTGATACATTGTATCATTTATCACTACTTCAACATCATTAGAGTCCACAACCACTGCCATTCAATGACCATTTTGGGGCAGATAAAACACAAGGGTCCTTGATCACAATACTTTNAATAATTAAGGCAAAGAAATATGAACTTAAAGTGGAACCCTAATGTAGGCCCACCGTGATTGAGAATTAACTACTTTCTCCTAGGATTGTTCTAACTAAGGTTACTACATCCTCGTACACATCCTTAATCATATCAATATATCTATTTCTAACTCTCTTCTTCTCTAAAACCCACTAACCATATTATGTTCCTAGACACTCTATCATATGTCTTTTCAAAATCTAAAAACACTAATATGAAGATCTTTCTTTTTTCTCTCTATACCTTTCTATTAGTCTCTTGAGTAAATATATAACTTCCATAGTTGACTTTTCGAGCATAAACCCAAATTTAATTCTCAGATACGATTGTTTCAAGTCTTAATCGTTGCTCGATCACTTGCTCCCAAAGTTTCATTGTATGACTAATTAACTTAATACCTCGATAGTTNGGTTCTCTACCTAATAACTTGAACTATTGCGTTGTGAGGCTGAAACATTCCTCTCCAAAATTGACACACGTATGATTGAATCGGATATGCCTCGAAACGCTTGGTCAAACCATTGTTTCATGATGATGCAATACTATTTCGTGGCACCACGANCTTTCTCCACTCATCTAACATCTTCCTAATTGTTATAATCTTTTTCAATGCTTTAGTTAGTCGATACTCCCCGAAATCTTCTAAACACTTTCAAACCTCAATTGGTACACTATCCAACTTTTTCAATTTTCATTTTCTTTAGTACATTCTTTATGTGAGTAATTATATAGCNTCTAGCATTCGTACACATTGGCTAATATCATTTTGCAACACTGTGACTGTTGTGTCTCCATGTCCTCTGAACCATGTCTCATACTGCTTCAAATCATGTGATAAATGAGGAGACAACATTTGTATTGACCATACTAGACATTTGAGGATAGATAAACTAGAACAAGTGAATCTAAATTTAGCATTAGGATCCAAGTTGTACAGATAGCGTGCACCAAAATATCCCCTATCTAGAAGACAAAATATCCAATTTTTTCTCCAAATTTGAGAGCCATGGAATGTTGAATGTTCTGTAAGAAGAAACATATTCAAAATATGGCATGTGGAAAATACCACTCCACCCAATAAGCTCATAAGAGTTCCTTTAGTCATAACTTATAAGTGTGGCATTAACAATTTCAATCAACCTTTGCACAAGTTGATGAGTAAAAAGCAACATAGAATGCACTCCGACTAAATACCTTAAACAATCAAGTCCACATCACACTTAAACAGCACTTCAAAATAACGCTCCATCCAATCCCACTTATAGCCACTCAATATATCCAATTGATCTCAAAAAAGAAGAATGGATGCTCCTTATCGCTTGTTATTATGTCACCCAATTATTTACCTCATTTATTGTCTAGGCAGCTCCAACTATTCATCCATGTTAAGGGAGTCTTGTCAACAAGTTCTTCACAGAACAAAAGCCAAGAGTTCAAAGAATTTTGTCACAATTTTCACCCACCGGACCCAGGCACAGAGATACACCTTAATAGATGAGAAAATATAAAATAAAGATAACGACAACCTAAGAGTCTAAGACTTAAACTGGTAATGCTTAATCTATTATCACCCTCGCTGTGTTCAATCATAAGATTTATCGAATACCAATTTTGATGTTTTGAACGAGACCTTCATTTCACTTTTTTCCCCTCTTTAGCCAAAGTATCTTATAGGAAAGTTTCAACTCTGAAATAGGCAATATTCAGTTGAACTAAGTCTTTTCATCTTGTAAACAAAACACCGAAAGACTTCTTTACAAACCTCAATTTTCGAATTCTCTTTTTACTCAACCTCGACTCACTTCTCTCCAAAACCAAACACCACCTTTTGACTTCATTACAAACCCTATAAACATTCTGAAACAAAAGCACTAATTCTCCCAAAAACCTCACTCGGTCTCCAAACCCAGGCTCAACGAAATTCTGTCCACACAAAGCCCTAAAATTTCGGCAATCCAAACCCAAAACAATCACTTAACAACAATAAATTCAACAATTTATTTCATTTCTTCACATGTTAATATATAAAAACATATGTATAGATAGAAAAATTGAGATTGAAGAAAAGTGAAAGAGACTGGCCTGAAACACCGCTAGAGCGACAAACTGCTCGAGCTTTTGGGTAAGCTGGTGCCAGAGCTTCCTCTGGTACAGATCTGCGAGGGTACTGTACCAATCGGACAGCTCTGGATGGTCAGTGCGCAGAGACTCCAAGTATTGCAGAGCAGCCATTGCTGTGACGAGTACGATGAACTCGGTGGGAGAGAGAGAGAGATGTGTTGTTTGTGCGTGCACGGTGTGGGTACATAAATCTTATAAAAACCTCTCTGTCTCTCTCCTAATTAGTCTTTTTTATTGCTCCCAAGACGGGAATAGAATGTGAGAGAAAAATTTAAAATCTGGGCCTTTAACTGTAATTAGTACAAATGTGAGGGAGCAGACTATAAATGAAAGCTTTTATCGGACTAACCCGCTTCTTAGCAACGAGTTTATCTGGTAAACCAGCAAGCGACCCGAAAATCCGACTACCAGGCTCACATAATGAAGGCCAATGGGCTTCTTTTGGCCCATATGATACGCCCAGTCCACTGAGGCAGGCAGCAACACCCACTCTGTCTTTCATCGTTAACGTCCAATCCCACGCTAATAAGAAAAACATGCGATTGGTAGTCGGTTTTCTTTCATTTTTTGAAATAGAATGTTAGGGGTTGAGGGGAATAGCGCATATGAATCAATCACACGGTTTTGCAGCGTCCTCCAACTCGTTGTCTGTTTTCTTTTACTTTCTTTAATGGACAGAAAGATGTTAATCGTGAAGATCTTCCCACCATACAAAGTTCAAACCTCTTCAGATAGAGAGAAACAAATTGAAAATCGGTCTCAAATTCCTTCACAATCAAAAAAAAGACAAAGAAACCCTTTTTTTCTTTCTTTTTCAGCTGATTTGAAAGGTGCTCTCAGGGTGCCGCCATGAGAATTATGAATGCAACTCTTAAATATTTGAGAGAACAAATGTGAGACAAATTTCGATAAATTTAAAAGACTTTAAGCTCGAAAAAAGTCATGTTTAAGTCATTTAGATCATATTTGTAGGTTTTACACATTTTTTTAGGACCGAACTGATATGTTATTGAAGTTGGTAGTGACTGGCTAACTGCAGGAGAGAACTTAATTGACTAGCCTCTGACACTAATCGATCAGGTCCAGTTGAGCTGATAGACCAATCTATAAAGTTCAAGAACAAGTCAAAATTAACTATTAAACTTAAACATATAAACACCCACCAATCGAGAAGTAATCATGAGCTTAAATATAAACAAGTTTTATGGATTAAATTGAAATCATTTTTTTTTTAATTTGAGGAGGGAAAAGGGGAAAGGAGACTTGAATCTTTGACCTCAAAAAGACAAAATCTTTACAAAATAAATAATACAATTGGACCATTGTTAAACTCATTCTTGAATTATGTTATATGACACGTTTCTGAACACACTAAAGTTTGGTAACTATTTACCTTACATAGAAATTGAATTAGAGAAAAACTAAACATCATCACTAGAACAAGAGGCATTCGACTAGACGCGATCAATTGATTTCTACACAAAAAATGTTCTGATTTCCATTTCATAGATTATAATTAGCGTTTTGACAAACTAATTCTCACCCACTACATGAACTGTACAACACATGTTCAAATGAGTAAAAAGTTAAATCGATCCAAATATCCCTAATTTGAATTAATCAAGAAATAAGCCTACTGACATTAAACCTCCGAGTGAAAAAGAAAGCATCAAATTTGGAAGAGAAAATAGAGTAGTCCTCTTCACCCCCATCTTGGATTCTTGACAGTTTGCTTTTAAATAACAAAATTAAAAAAAAATCTATGTGCTTTGTTTAAGCTCGTTTAGGACAAATCAGATTGATAGGCAGCTATAAGCGCCCTAAAGACCGACGTGGTAGTTGTTAGGCATGTCATGGCTATCCCTTCTTTGTGCAGACCATTAAATGGTCCAACGGCCCAATTCATAGGCCGATCTGGACCTCTCAATGGATATAGTATTAGTCATATCGTCATATATCCAAATTCGAATCTAATTCAATCTGATTATTTGATGAAATTACAAAATTCAATTCATGCCTGAATTCATTAATTTTTGGATACCCGATCCAAAAATTCAATCCGATTCTTATTATCACAAAAAGCAAATGTATGCTAAAAAAATTAACGATAAGAATTTGGATAATGAACTAAAAAAAAAAGAGGAAAAATGAAAAATTAGAGTGAAAGCAAGAGGAAAAACCAAATAAGAGCGGAAAACAAAATGAAAATAGAAAAAGTGGGTCTTATATTTTGATATTCACTCCATTTTTACTTATTTTTCAATATAAATATAATATATATGTGACATTTATTTACATAGTATATTTTATTTATTCGGATCAAATTAATAACGGATCGAATTATTATAAATTCATATCCGAATCTATTTAGACAACTCTAATTAAATTTGGATTGAATCGGATTAATGGATTAAAAATTTTATCCATATCCGCTTAAGTGAATTTGAATTCAAGTTGAAATACAATCCATTGACAAGTCTAGACAATATAGTACGTCGGCCAGTGTGCCAAGTCGGTCCATAATATCATCGTTAAATTTCTGCAAATTTTAATGGATTTAAGGTAAGAAAAATACCCAATGCCCTTGTAGGATGTTTTCAACCACAAGGTTAACAAGAATACTACCCAGAAAAATTACAACTTCATCCAGAGAGGTTTCAAAATTCTGAAAATAATATCATTTGACAATACAATTCGTTGGGTAGTTAGAGCAACTCCAACCCTTTAGCTAAATCTTCATTCTTAGCTATTTTGGTGAGGTAAGCTCTAAAAATCTGCTCCAACCGATTAGCCATCCCACTTGTTTAAATGTAGAAGACCCTTCATCTTCGCTAGATCTGGAGAGAGAGAAGAAGCTCGCCAGCCTTCTTGCCAGCTCTTTCTTCTTCTTGATCTTCTCTAATTGTTGCCTTCGTCTTTTTCCAAGCATTGTTGCCAAGAATATCTTCTTCATCCTCAAGCTGTAGATTCCCCCCTCCACCCATTCCGAAACCCACCCCCCTACCCATTCTGCATCCAAAACCTCCCCTCCCCANCAATTCTGACACCCATTTTTGAAACGCCCCTCCCCCCAAATTCTAAACTCTCCAAACAAATTTTAAAACCCCCCTCCAAATTTTAAAAATTCGCTTAGTTTTATGTATTATAGAATATTTACATTTAGACCCTATGAAAATATTAATTTAAATATTTGGAAAAATCTTAGATTTATGAGACGTATTGTGCAATTGATTTTTATTATTTAAAGTGAATGAGTGTTAAATTGTCATTAAATTGTATTATTTAAAATTTAATTAGAATTATTATTATGATATAATTTTGGTTGTGTTGATGATTATACATGTTTTGAGTTAAAATTTTGAATTATATTATTGAAAATTAGTTAAAATAGTCAACTAAAATAGAGAGAATTTGAAAAAATTACTAACTAAAATAGAGAATATAATATTTAAATATATTTAGAATAACTATTTTGTCCATCATAGTTAAAATTGTTCTTAAACGTAGACATCAAACTAATTTAAGTACAATCTAGAGTGCTTGAGCATTACCTATAAGGAGCTGCCATGTGGCATTGATGTAAATGGGAGCACCAAGCTATGGGATGACATAACACTTTTTGGCCCATCTAAGTTATGCACCATAATAGGCCGTAATCCTAAACATGTACTGAGCACGAAACTTCGGTTATGAAAAAAGCTAAATATATGCAATTTTAATTTATTAAAAAGAAAAGATTAATTTTATACTCTAATTACTTGACGCTCATGTCATAATTGATTAAACTAGTCCTTGCACCAAGGATTATACTCACCACATCATTAATATATGCTAGTTTCAGCAATACTAGTTCTCTATCATAATCATGACAACCACAGACACCTAACCAACCCCATCAGTAAAACCAACCAAAAGCGTAATAATTGATCCAGCAATTAACATACAGAAATGATTTCCATCTGACTTCTAAGCAAAGTTAGCCTCTTTATAAATCACACACACACACCCACACAGGCAAGTTGCTACAAGGCATAAGCACAATGGTGCAGGGGAGACCCCTTCTCACTTCCCTTGCTCTCCTGCTATTCATTTTTAGCTTCTCAATATTAGTCCATTCAGCTGCCAGTGGAGCTCACGGAGTGCAAGATAAGAAGCATGTCCAAGAAGTACATCAGGCATGGCAGAGGAAGCCATGGATGAACCACGGAAGCCTTCGCGGGCCTCATAAACACCTTCTCAACCCAACAGCTGAGCATCCGTTCCAGATTCCCGAGTTGCCTGTTTAGCTTCCTGCATATTTTGTAAAACAGTGGTCGACACAAGAAAGGGGCGTGAAAAGTGCCTTTACTTTCATAATTAAATACTGTTACTATATCTTAGTTGGTGATGGTATTTTACTAATTAATCCCATCGATGGTTGAACTTCAATATCAATTTGGAAACATTGTAAGTGTTTTAGGGCTAAAAATTTCCAACTGTTCAGTTATTTGATCACCGAGCTCGCAGTTTCTGCAGAACTGATTTCATGTCATATCGACATGGAAGAATTGTAATTTCTAACTCTCGTACTAAACCCAATTACAACCTTTCTTGCCAGTAGTACATCAAGGTGTACCTTATGTCTCCAGCTCCTGATGGACAACTTTCCACCTCTCACTGCTTGCTGGATCAATGGAATTGAGTTCTCAAAATGGTCCATTGCATCCCAGGTGATCAAATTTTCACATGATACATTGTTCTCAGGAAACACTGACGATGTGAAGGTCCAAGTAAAAATTGGAGAACTAACAGCAATATAATCACAAACAGTATTTACGANTTATTCGGATCAAATTAATAACGGATCGAATTATTATAAATTCATATCCGAATCTATTTAGACAACTCTAATTAAATTTGGATTGAATCGGATTAATGGATTAAAAATTTTATCCACATCTGCTTAAGTGAATTTGAATTCAAGTTGAAATACAATCCATTGACAAGTCTAGACAATATAGTACGTCGGCCAGTGTGCCAAGTCGGTCCATAATATCATCGTTAAATTTCTGCAAATTTTAATGGATTTAAGGTAAGAAAAATACCCAATGCCCTTGTAGGATGTTTTCAACCACAAGGTTAACAAGAATACTACCCAGAAAAATTACAACTTCATCCAGAGAGGTTTCAAAATTCTGAAAATAATATCATTTGACAATACAATTCATAGGGTAGTTAGAGCAACTCCAACCCTTTAGCTAAATCTTCATTCTTAGCTATTTTGGTGAGGTAAGCTCTAAAAATCTGCTCCGACCGATTAGCCATCCCACTTGTTTANTACAACTTCATCCAGAGAGGTTTCAAAATTCTGAAAATAATATCATTTGACAATACAATTCGTTGGGTAGTTAGAGCAACTCCAACCCTTTAGCTAAATCTTCATTCTTAGCTATTTTGGTGAGGTAAGCTCTAAAAATCTGCTCCGACCGATTAGCCATCCCACTTGTTTAAATGTAGAAGACCCTTCATCTTCGCTAGATCTGGAGAGAGAGAAGAAGCTCGCCAGCCTTCTTGCCAGCTCTTTCTTCTTCTTGATCTTCTCTAATTGTTGCCTTCGTCTTTTTCCAAGCATTGTTGNAACCGATTAGCCATCCCACTCGTTTAAATGTAGAAGACCCTTCATCTTCGCTAGATCTGGAGAGAGAGAAGAAGCTCGACAGCCTTCTTGCCAGCTCTTTCTTCTTCTTGATCTTCTCTAATTGTTGCCTTCGTCTTTTTCCAAGCGTTGTTGCCAAGAATATCTTCTTCATCCTCAAGCTGTAGATTCCCCCCTCCACCCATTCCGAAACCCACCCCCCTACCCATTCTGCATCCAAAACCTCCCCTCCCCACCCC
>CAUOFW020002369.1:280797-328466 GCA_963454935.2 Ilex paraguariensis
CCCCCAAAAAAAAAAAAAACAATTCTGACACCCATTTTTGAAACGCCCCTCCCCCCAAATTCTAAACTCTCCAAACAAATTTTAAAACCCCCCTCCAAATTTTAAAAATTCGCTTAGTTTTATGTATTATAGAATATTTACATTTAGACCCTATGAAAATATTAATTTAAATATTTGGAAAAATCTTAGATTTATGAGACGTATTGTGCAATTGATTTTTATTATTTAAAGTGAATGAGTGTTAAATTGTCATTAAATTGTATTATTTAAAGTTTAACTAGAATTATTATTATAATATAATTTTGGTTGTGTTGATGATTATACATGTTTTGAGTTAAATTTTTGAATTATATTATTGAAAATTAGTTAAAATAGTCAACTAAAATAGAGAGCATAATTAGAGTGAATTTGAAAAAATGACCAACTAAAATAAAGAATATAATATTTAAATATATTTAGAATAACTATTTTGTCCATCATAGTTAAAATTGTTCTTAAACGTAGACATCAAACTAATTTAAGTACAATCTAGAGTGGTTGAGCATTACCTATAAGGAGCTGCCATGTGGCATTGATGTAAATGGGAGCACCAAGCTATGGGATGACATAACACTTTTTGGCCCATCTAAGTTATGCACCATAATAGGCCGTAATCCTAAACATGTACTGAGCATACAAAGTGCAACCAAATTCACGAAACTTCGGTTATGAAAAAAATTAAATATACGCAACTTTAATTTATTAAAAAGAAAAGATTAATTTTATACTCTAATTACTTGACGCTCATGTCATAATTGATTAAACTAGTCCTTGCACCAAGGATTATACTCACCACATCATTAATATATGCTAGTTTCAGCAATACTAGTTCTCTATCATAATCATGACAACCACAGACACCTAACCAACCCCATCAGTAAAACCAACCAAAAGCGTAATAATTGATCCAGCAATTAACATACAGAAATGATTTCCATCTGACTTCTAAGCAAAGTTAGCCTCTTTATAAATCACACACACACACCCACACAGGCAAGTTGCTACAAGGCATAAGCACAATGGTGCAGGGGAGACCCCTTCTCACTTCCCTTGCTCTCCTGCTATTCATTTTTAGCTTCTCAATATTAGTCCATTCAGCTGCCAGTGGAGCTCACGGAGTGCAAGATAAGAAGCATGTCCAAGAAGTACATCAGGCATGGCAGAGGAAGCCATGGATGAACCACGGAAGCCTTCGCGGGCCTCATAAACACCTTCTCAACCCAACAGCTGAGCATCCGTTCCAGATTCCCGAGTTGCCTGTTTAGCTTCCTGCATATTTTGTAAAACAGTGGTCGACACAAGAAAGGGGCGTGAAAAGTGCCTTTACTTTCATAATTAAATACTGTTACTATATCTTAGTTGGTGATGGTATTTTACTAATTAATCCCATCGATGGTTGAACTTCAATATCAATTTGGAAACATTGTAAGTGTTTTAGGGCTAAAAATTTCCAACTGTTCAGTTATTTGATCACCGAGCTCGCAGTTTCTGCAGAACTGAATTCATGTCATATCGACATGGAAGAATTGTAATTTCTAACTCTCGTACTAAACCCAATTACAACCTTTCTTGCCAGTAGTACATCAAGGTGTACCTTATGTCTCCAGCTCCTGATGGACAACTTTCCACCTCTCACTGCTTGCTGGATCAATGGAATTGAGTTCTCAAAATGGTCCATTGCATCCCAGGTGATCAAATTTTCACATGATACATTGTTCTCAGGAAACACTGACGATGTGAAGGTCCAAGTAAAAATTGGAGAACTAACAGCAATATAATCACAAACAGTATTTACGATTAAGTCATAAACTTAACCTTTCAACCATCTAGGAAACATATAAGCAAGTGGTGTGAGTTGAGAATGATTCTTACAGATTCATATCCTAAAGCAAATGAAGGAAACAGGCAAGAGGAAGAGGCTGAAAAAGTAAACTATCAAACAAATTGTTCATTATATGGATATTATGACAGAATTCCAATCATGAACCTAGAACATGTAATTTCAAATCCCAGATGCATTACACTCTTCAAGCAGTTTAAGGATATTATGTTCTGGGGCACTGATGGATGGTAGAATCACACGATTGGAAGGGGGTCGTGGTTTTGTTCCGGCTGCCTCAGGTTCGACAAGGTTTTCTTCCTGCATAACTGGCAGGTCAGCCCTTCTTGGCACGCCTGCAGATACTCGCTCTTTCCATATTCTTCCATCCTGATTATCAAGGAAAGAAAAACTAACAATTTTATCTAGGCAGCAGACCTCCCGAGTTAAATTAGGGAAATATCAATGAGTAAAAAATGAATATATATTCTGTCTCCCAAACTGCTCACAAACACATATCCAACATGATACATAACAATCATGTAATGGTAATCTTGGGTTTTTCAGACCAAATATCTGATAGTGATAGAGAACCAACACTTAATTTGAAGAAACAAAATCAAGTAAAAAGAAAGTCATTATACTTTCCCAGAATCTACCATGTTGAATTTCTTAGGAAAGAATGTTATTCTTCTTTCTTTGTTCCTTTCTTCTTATGTTTTGTTTCATATAGCTCTTTCTTGCATTTGATACTGTCATACAAACGAAAATAACAGTTTTNTCTTAGGAAAGAATGTTATTCTTCTTTCTTTGTTCCTTTCTTCTTATGTTTTATTTCATATAGCTCTTTCTTGCATTTGATACTGTCATACAAACGAAAATAACAGTTTTATTCATAACTAGATCATGTCATGATTGGACAGTACATCAATAATCAGTTACAAAACAAATGAGGCTATACAAGGTCCAAATGTATAAGTGCCCCCACAAAGACCCTGGGGCAGTATTTTCACCTCATACAAGAGAGTTCTAACAAAGGTCCCATAAGGATCTGAAAGCCGAAAACATAGGAGAAAATCACATCCACTTTTGGAAAGACCACAAATTAGGAGGACAGATTTAAAGGGTATCCTTGCGAACTACAAAAATCATGGTGGCTTTGCATAATAAGGTCAGAAGCATCTTATTGCATAGTCCAGTGTTCTTCAGAAATCTTTTACCATGATTCAAGTGGCATATTTTTCATGAAGTAATATACGTCTATCACAACCAAGGCAGACATCCTAAAGTTGGCAAAAATTAAACCATTCTCACCAAACTTGCATGAAGTTTTGCTTGTACAAATTCCAACCATCATTAATGAACTTTTTTTCTTGGTCATATACTGAAAAGAAGATTCTTGCACGAGCCAACCGAATACTTTCTACATGCACGATGACAAACACCCACAATTATGTATAGCAAAATCCAGTAAGTGCAATACAAGTTTTAAGCTTACATTAAGAATTGAAGGTTCAGGCAATGGGCAATGAAGTGGTTGATCATTGTCAAGTGGCTCAGGCGGGTGTTCAACTGGCTTAAACTCAACTACTACTTCAATCCCATGAGCAACAACAGGGGCAGCTCCAGCTACAGAAACAGTTCTTGTTACCTCTGAATTGGGGGCCAACACATCCCTCTCATCCTGCATGGACAAACCAACTCAACACACAATCACCACTACAAATCAACTTATAATATTTGATTACATATTCGGATGCAGAGATCAGATATTGCATTACATAGAGTGCACGAGACCAGATTTGTTCATTCTTTGTGGACATTCATATGAGCATAGCATTACCAAGCAACAAAAATTTATAAGCCATTACAAAAGATCAAACAACGGCTGCTGAAAGCCCCGAAAGGAGCATCACAAAAGACTGGTAATTTTTCTACAATAAGCACTGATCATCGAAGACAGAACATTAAGAAGTTTACTTATAATTACACAGAGTGATAGTCACTTCCGTCCCAAAGGAAAAACGAAATTAAAGAAGCAACCCAATCTTCCTATCCAAAAACTTACTACCAAACTGAACCCCCAAACCAAAAAGGAAAGAGGAAATTAAAGAAGCAAAGATTTGCACATAATGGAATCAAACAAAACCAACAATAAAATCTCAACCTTAAGAAAAAATTCAATAGAGGCATAGAGCAGTCATTTCATAGGTGAGAGAGAACGCTTGATACCCAGTTTGCAAAACAAGACAATCAATTGAAGAAACCAGTCATTCGAACGTTAGAACCAGAAATAATTAAATGACAGATGCTTACAACTGCACTTTGCGTCCGACGAATGCTATTTCTGCCAACAGAAAATCTAGAAAAAATGCCAACCATATTTGACTATTCACCTCACAAACAACGATTCAACCAAAAGGGTGTACTGTAATCTTGTCCTGTAGTTTCACTGAGAGAGAAAGAGTACCAGACAAAGTGTAGCTTGGCTTGTTGGGTTGCTTTGAAGGTTGGATTCGTTGAAAAAAAGCTGCGAATAGAACCCAAAGGACTGTTGATGGAATCATTAAAGAACGAAGCAAATACGAAGGCAATTGGTTTTGGGTAAAGCAATATGACTAATCAGCCAAGCGAGGCGTTTTCTGTGAACATGACCGCATATGATGCGGTTAGGTGGAACGGCACCGTTTCGGTGTTTTTTGGACCTTTTTGGGATTAATTATAAATTGGTTATTCGAATCTCAATTTATATCTTAAAAGATATAAATTTGTATCAATGTGCATCCCCAAAAATCAAAAATCTTAATTTGCATCCTCAAAGATAAAAATTTGTATCAATGTGCACCAAAAACTAACCGTCGTTAGTTTGCTACCTAAAATTAAATTGATAAATTATACCCAGATTGTCACATGCTTGTCACTTAATGCAATATATCACTCTATCTAAATACCTACATTCTATTGGACATTGAAGTGGTAAGTTTGATTTTAAATTTTAGAGTATATAGGACCCACAAAATAAAAGGTATATGAAATTATAATTTTTTATTAGGATAAAATCATATTTTTTAACTGTTATATTAACAGATATTAACAAAAAGTGGTTACGTGTTACACGTGCACAAATGTCATGAGATGTATGAGTAATATTCTAAATGAAAATGAGTCTAAATGATTGAGTGAGAAGTATGAGGAGATTTAGGTATAATTTATCAATTTAGTTTTAGGCAGCAAATTGATGGCAATTAGTTTTAGGTACACATTGATACATATTTTCTATCTTTGAGGGTACAAATTAAGATTTTTGATATTTGGAGGTGCACATTAATACAAATTTTTATATTTGAGGGTGCAAATTGAGATTTTTTATCTTTGGGGGTATAAATTGAGATTCGAACCATTTTTTGGGATGCAGTTTATAATTAACCCTTTTTTTTAATAGTTCTTACCAAAAACGATGTCGTTTTTTGTCCTTCAAATCCACCTCTAAAATCCCTTCTCTTTTCTCCCGTTTCCTACCTTCGACTTCGTCAAACAATCGTTGCTCCCATATTCAGACTCGGGCGTCTCCTCTCTCTCTCTTTCTCTTCTCCTACCTTCAACGACTCATGACCTCTAGCTACACTCTGCTAGTGACCANCTTGTTCATTCTTTGTGGACATTCATATGAGCATAGCATTACCAAGCAACCAAAATTTATAAGCCGTTACAAAAGATCAAACAACGGCTGCTGAAACCCCCGAAAGGAGCATCACAAAAGACTGGTAATTTTTCTACAATAAGCACTGATCATCGAAGACAGAACATTAAGAAGTTTACTTATAATTACACAGAGTGATAGTCACTTCCGTCCCAAAGGAAAAACGAAATTAAAGAAGCAACCCAATCTTCCTATCCAAAAACTTACTACCAAACTGAACCCCCAAACCAAAAAGGAAAGAGGAAATTAAAGAAGCAAAGATCTGCACATAATGGAATCAAACAAAACCAACAATAAAATCTCAACCTTAAGAAAAAATTCAATAGAGGCATAGAGCAGTCATTTCATAGGTGAGAGAGAACGCTTGATACCCAGTTTGCAAAACAAGACAATCAATTGAAGAAACCAGTCATTCGAACGTTAGAACCAGAAATAATTAAATGACAGNTTTGTTCATTCTTTGTGGACATTCATATGAGCATAGCATTACCAAGCAACAAAAATTTATAAGCCATTACAAAAGATCAAACAACGGCTGCTGAAAGCCCCGAAAGGAGCATCACAAAAGACTGGTAATTTTTCTACAATAAGCACTGATCATCGAAGACAGAACATTAAGAAGTTTACTTATAATTACACAGAGTGATAGTCACTTCCGTCCCAAAGGAAAAACGAAATTAAAGAAGCAACCCAATCTTCCTATCCAAAAACTTACTACCAAACTGAACCCCCAAACCAAAAAGGAAAGAGGAAATTAAAGAAGCAAAGATTTGCACATAATGGAATCAAACAAAACCAACAATAAAATCTCAACCTTAAGAAAAAATTCAATAGAGGCATAGAGCAGTCATTTCATAGGTGAGAGAGAACGCTTGATACCCAGTTTGCAAAACAAGACAATCAATTGAAGAAACCAGTCATTCGAACGTTAGAACCAGAAATAATTAAATGACAGATGCTTACAACTGCACTTTGCGTCCGACGAATGCTATTTCTGCCAACAGAAAATCTAGAAAAAATGCCAACCATATTTGACTATTCACCTCACAAACAACGATTCAACCAAAAGGGTGTACTGTAATCTTGTCCTGTAGTTTCACTGAGAGAGAAAGAGTACCAGACAAAGTGTAGCTTGGCTTGTTGGGTTGCTTTGAAGGTTGGATTCGTTGAAAAAAAGCTGCGAATAGAACCCAAAGGACTGTTGATGGAATCATTAAAGAACGAAGCAAATACGAAGGCAATTGGTTTTGGGTAAAGCAATATGACTAATCAGCCAAGCGAGGCGTTTTCTGTGAACATGACCGCATATGATGCGGTTAGGTGGAACGGCACCGTTTCGGTGTTTTTTTGGACCTTTTTGGGATTAATTATAAATTGGTTATTCGAATCTCAATTTATATCTTAAAAGATATAAATTTGTATCAATGTGCATCCCCAAAAATCAAAAATCTTAATTTGCATCCTCAAAGATAAAAATTTGTATCAATGTGCACCAAAAACTAACCGTCGTTAGTTTGCTACCTAAAATTAAATTGATAAATTATACCCAGATTGTCACATGCTTGTCACTTAATGCAATATATCACTCTATCTAAATACCTACATTCTATTGGACATTGAAGTGGTAAGTTTGATTTTAAATTTTAGAGTATATAGGACCCACAAAATAAAAGGTATATGAAATTATAATTTTTTTATTAGGATAAAATCATATTTTTTAACTGTTATATTAACAGATATTAACAAAAAGTGGTTACGTGTTACACGTGCACAAATGTCATGAGATGTATGAGTAATATTCTAAATGAAAATGAGTCTAAATGATTGAGTGAGAAGTATGAGGAGATTTAGGTATAATTTATCAATTTAGTTTTAGGCAGCAAATTGATGGCAATTAGTTTTAGGTACACATTGATACATATTTTCTATCTTTGAGGGTACAAATTAAGATTTTTGATATTTGGAGGTGCACATTAATACAAATTTTTATATTTGAGGGTGCAAATTGAGATTTTTTATCTTTGGGGGTATAAATTGAGATTCGAACCATTTTTTGGGATGCAGTTTATAATTAACCCTTTTTTTTAATAGTTCTTACCAAAAACGATGTCGTTTTTTGTCCTTCAAATCCACCTCTGAAATCCCTTCTCTTTTCTCCCGTTTCCTACCTTCGACTTCGTCAAACAATCGTTGCTCCCATATTCAGACTCGGGCGTCTCCTCTCTCTCTCTTTCTCTTCTCCTACCTTCAACGACTCATGACCTCTAGCTACACTCTGCTAGTGACCAGTGACTAGGTTTGTGCTGTTATTTTTTGTTATTGATTTTATGAAAAAATACCTAATTTCAAATTTTGATTCGATGGCAATGCCTGAAGTTTCAACTATATGAACTGGTTTAGGCAGAACTCACTCCCATACATGCTTATGTTGGGGTGGTCATGAAAAATATACTTGTCCTTGTTGCAATTGATCAAGTGAGGCAACAATTTTTGTTTGTCGTACTTGTATATTTTGTTATATTCTTTTGAGTAATTTTTTGTTATTGATTATCACATGAGATTGGTTAATTTCATATGAGTTTTGATGTAATTGCATATGCTATGAAGAATTACGATGGGTTGAACCTCTTTTTGTGATGGGCTATGAAGAATTGCATATGCTTCCCTTTTGTTGCCTTTTTATTCTTTCTTTGTTGCTTTCTCATGCCAAGATTTTAGTTGATCTCAAGCCTTGTAACCACCTTCTTTTCTTTTCAAACCTTAAACTTAGAGAAGGTTTGGGTCAACATTTTCTATTCCTTCTTCATGGATTGAATTATCGCCACCATAACCAATTGATGCATACATACTATCTATTGACTTGAACAATTCCTCAACACCACGTGATACCAATTGATATGTAGGTTAAAAACCATAGTATCGAGCAACTAGCTGTACCATTCTAGAACAAAATTGTCTATAACGTGACGTCGTCATTAACTTGAGATCCTCTTCATTTGACATTGAAATGGGGGTTATTCTACAACTCTTTCTTGCATCTCGTCTCCATCTCTTACATATGTATTGCTCAAAAATTTGCTTAGTATTCATCATGTCAAAGACTTTAAGTACATGACCACATAATATGTCATTCATTTCAAACTTCCAACAACTACAGTTGACTATCTCCTCATTAGCCTTAACCAAGACCAAATACTCTTTATGTTCATCAAATAATCGAACCACAAATTAATGCCACACATCCAACACATCACATGGTGTTGCAATAGTATACTGAAAGATATCATACTCATCTTAAAACAGCTCAAATATAGTAAGAGTGTACACTTGGCCTGCTTGCACTAACATTGGAACTCTTTTTAACTTCAATCTATGTAATTTTTGCCTAATTTGGTATTCTGAGTCTGACTCCTTATACCGTTTATCATTCATAACTCTTTCAAAATGTACAAAGAAGAGAACAGTGTCATGGCCTGACTTTAAGTACTTCCGTAAGACTGCATTTAAGCTCTCACTCAGTTGGGTGCTTCTCATTCTTGCAGTGAAAGTCCTTTTCATATACGCATGCCCTCATTTCTCTCACAATGTCCAAGTGGATTTCTTCCACATATTATCATGCAAACTATATTCTGCAAGCAACGATTCTCAAGCTTCAAATAATTCATGTTCTTCCTTATATCCATACACGCACTCTTTAAATCAAGCAGAAAAATATGAACCATCCTTATATATGTTTCCCAAATGTTTCAAAATATTTTGGCAAAGGTACCAACAACATAACCCATGGTATGTCTTTGACATCACTATAAAAATAGCCTTAGTCATCGCTTGATTTTGGTCGGTGAAGAAGGTAATAAGATATTTCTCAAGCATAGCTTATAGGAATGTCTCAAACAACCACTGAAATAATGTTGTCATTTTATCATACAATATTGTAACTCCAAATAAAATTGTCTCCCTGAAATAGTTGAAGCCAGTAAAACAAGCAAATGGTCGATACTCCTTGTTCATTCTGAAAGTAGTGTCAAATGAGACAACATCTCCAAAGTTGCCATAATCAATAATCATCACTGGGTCAATCCAAAAAATATTAGTAATATGCTCATCCGCATCCAATTGCACTCCATAATAGAATTATGGATTTTTAGCTATTTTCTCTTGAAAATACTTCAACAAACTACCCGTTTTACCATACCTCAAGTTTCGTTGCCTTTTTTCACAAAGGTAATTCTTTTGGTCTTGACAAGTAAAACTTAAACTTTCTTTCCTCCGTATTGAGTACTTAAAAGTTCATAGGAAGCCTTAAGTGACAATCTACAATCTGTTGTCATATCAATATTAATGTCTTGTACTCCGGTAACCTTTCGTTGGGATGTTATCATATGCATACATTCAGTAAGGTGCAAAGGATTGTTGTGGTTGTTGTCCCCTTTCACCACAACAAATTTGCCAACTTTTCTATTAAAAAATATGCACATATGAGCTTGACAATTTGTTCGTGTCTGTGCTCGAAGCTTCCGTATTTGCCATTCTCTTTTATCACGAAACTTTTGACCTTGTTTGCAACAAACATATTTTATGTAAATGACAACGTCATCTTTCAAACTTTTATTCTGAAAGTCTTTTCTCACGCTAAATCCTACCAAACCCTCTATAACTATTGTAGAATGCATAAGCATCTTCCTCTGCATCAAATTGCATACCAATATGAGGTCAATTCTCAGTCGCATACTTCTAAATCATCCATTATAGCTTCCTAGAATAAGAAATTTAATTGAAATGACATTATGTGGTGAATGAAACACATAATATATGTATGACATTAAAAAAAAAGTCAAAAATAAAACTACTAGCAACTGCATACCAACTTTGTTAATAAATAATAGGTTACATACATCTTCTATGACTACTTACATTCATAAGGTTACATAATTCTTAAGAAAATTAATCAAACCCGACATAAATTGTATTATGAGATTTATGAAATTCTCAACAACAGTTTCAGAATTTAAAACATGACACTATCCAATCCATTAACAAGCCAACAAGATCAAAAATCACAAAACATGACATTACCCGATTCATTTATAAACCAACAAGAACAAAAAAAACATGTACAAAGAAATTGACTTCCTTATTCCATTATTTTTTATTAATCAAGAGCTTCATCAAACAACCTCTTAACTCCAAATATCCATAAACTCATGACTCAACCTAAACTTGAAAAGGGCGACATAATATCCAAATATCCCACACACTTGGCTTTTGGCGTTCACTGTGGTAAGGAGAAGCAGTCAGTTTGACAAAGAAGAGGGTGATTGAGTTAAGGAAGAAGAAGGCGGGAAAAACAGTAAGTTTGACGAAAAGAAAGCGGGAGAAAGAGAAGGGATTTCAAATTTGGTTTAGCCGGACCCAAATGACATCGTTTTAGTATGAAAAATAAAAAAAAATTACAACAAACAGTGAAACGGTGCCTAATATGGACAAAATTCAAGGATTGGGCCTCCATAGTCCAGGAGCCTAACGAGCCAAAGGGCCAGGAGCGAAGAAAAAAGGACCCAACATTAGCAGAAGGCTTATAACCTAGCAATCCAGGCCCAATCCAATCAATGAGCAGCCCAAAGGTTGAAAGCTTAGTCCAAATGTCATTTTGGGGTCACTCGTGGGGGACCATGCATCCTAAGTGTCCAGGGGACCACTCTTGACACCTGCGATAGTCTCAAAGCAAGAACACCAAACCACCAGAGATCGTGGTAACAGTAGCACCGGATGAACAGGGGCAACAGTAGCAGAAGAAGCAACAGGGCGTATAAGGAAGGACTCATGGGATTACCACAACCAGAAACCCTAAGAAGATCCTAGTATAAATAGAAAGCGGTCACACAACAAGAAAAGGAGAGAGGGGCCATCTTTTTCCTCCCTTAAGCATTCAAGAGTTAAAAAAAAATGGAGAGAGAAAAACTAAATACTCACCCCTTGTAGAGGACTCCGGGTCCCCAATTCCTCTGTGTACACCTCCGATTGAATAATACACAAACTCAGGAAGTAAGAGACTCCATTGGTAGTGGACGTAACCTTAGTCTATCGGGTAAGGTGAACCACTTATATTTCCCGCCTTATTGTGCACAAAAAATCAATCTATAATCCGCGTAATCTACCTAGAACGTCACCACCATACCCATTGGGCTTGGGCTGCAAATTCTGAGCACCATCAGTTGGCGCCGTCTGTGGGAACAGCTTACGTCATTCTTTTGAACTTTTTATCTACTTGATGGTTTCAACTCATAACATGAGTAAAGCTCCAGCCAATCCCCAAGTCCATCAAAACCTGTCAGAAAACCTCCCTGTCCTGGAAGTGGACACCAAGGATCATCTTCTAGCGATAAACCTCCCACCGCTTAATGAACTAGAAACCTACCATCAAACTATGATACAATTGATAAAACAGAACCAGGAGCTGATGGAATGGATACAAACGCATTAGTTCTCTCGATTTCCACCAGCTCGACAAGAACCTCCTCTACCCCAAGCTAAAATGACGCCCCTCCTTAGGAGCACCAAGCTCCCCCTAATGGAATAACAAAGCTCTATGAGCATTCTGGGGACAACCACCAAAAAGGACACCCAGAAGAGCACGACGAGGATGAGGCCCACAGCAGGGCCAGGGCCGTTTATCGGGAAGATAGAGCCCATCCCGCTCAAGATGCCTTGGATCCTTTGATGCAACAAAAACTTCGTGAGCTCCAGCGAGAAATGGGCCACATGAAAGAGGCGATCAAGGGAAAGACCCCTGATACTATGGGGGCTCTGGTCCAGCAAACCGAGTCGTCGTTTGCTCCCGAGGTCCTCCATTTCCCCCTCCCTCAAAAGTTTTGAAAGTCATTGATAGAAGTGTTCGATGGAACCAAGGACCCTGTCGATCACCTGAACTCTTACAAAAATTAGATGGAGCTTCAAGTTTACCCAGATCCAATCCACTGTCGAGCTTTCGCCATCACCCTCAAGGGATCGGCAATAGCCTGGTTTAATAGGCTACAACCCGCATCAATCTCCTACTTGAGGGAGTTATCCATATAGTTCATATCCCACTTTATACGGGCAAGGACGTACAAAAAGTTGTCCTACCATTTATTGAGTGTGAAACAGGGACCCACCGAGTCCCTCCAAAGCTATGTTCAACATTTCAACCAGGAGTGCCTCAAGGTGAAAAGCGTAGACGACAAATTTGTGTTTACCACCTTCATGTTTGGGCTCAGGATTCAATCCAAGGATCTCCTCTTTTCGATAGTGAAGAACCTTCAGGCGACCATGGCCTAAGTGTTGGAGAAAACCAAAAAAAATATCAATGGCGAAGAGGCCCTCTACCTGAAAGGGAGCTCGACGTCAGTAGAATGAGACAAGAGGAAGAAGGACTGCAGTCCCAGGAGAAAAAAAGAAGTATGAGCGATCCCCAAGAAGGGGAAGAGAATCTCCTCCAAGAGGTGAGGCAACTTCCGGGACCGTCTAGGGCCCCTTCCACAAGAACTACAACCCCTATTTGTCCTAGCGCGGCTACCAATGTTGGTCACATCCATCGTGCAAGTCCTCCACGAGTTTCAAAATGAAAAGGTCATACGGTGGCTGCCTAGAATGAAATTCGATCGGAGAAGGAGAGACGCCTCCAAATATTGTGAGTACCACAAGGACACAGGACATAAAGACGAATGATTGTATCCAGCTTAAGAAAGAGATTGAGTTTCCAATCTAGAGGGGACACCTATGCCACTATGTGGTAGGTGAAGGAAGAGCTAAGAACGACTAGGGGCGGAGCGCCAGAGCAGCTGCAGAGCCTCCCCAACAACACCAACAAGCTCTCGATGAGATTCGCGTAATCTCGAAAGGGTTTGCTGGAGAAGACGAATCGAGCTCGGCATGAAAGACATATGCTCAGAGAGCACATTCAAAAGATCACCTTGAAGTTCAGGCCATCCGAAAGACACCACGCCGAGAAATGGAAATAACCTTCTTAGATGCGGACCTCGAAAGATGTCAACATCCACATGACGACCCCCTGGTCATAAAGGCAATCATCGCCAACAAAACTGTACACCAGGTGCTCGTCGACAACGGAAGCTCCGCGTATATCATCTTCTTATCGGCTTTCAATTAGCTCGGCATAGAAAGATCAAAGCTCGAGCCCGTGAAGTCCCACCTATTGCACTTCTCAGGAGAGAAATTCATACTAGTTGGTTCTATCCAGCTCATCCTCACCATAGGAGATCAACCCTGTCAGGTTACAACCATTATTCGATTCCTGATAGTAGACACCCCGTTTGCTTACAACGTTCTGTTGGGGTCTAGCCATCGAGCAGGCTTTTCAACCTTCAGCCTAAGAGAGCTCGTAAGTTCGGAGCGAGTAGGCTTTTCAGCCTAAGTGTTTGAGAGCTCGTAAGCTTGGTAAAAACAAGTTTTTTAGCCTAAGAGAGCTCGTAAGCTCAAAGCGACCAGACTTTTCAGTCTAAGTGTTTGAGAGCTCGTAAACTTGGTAAAGCAGACTTTTCAGCCTAAGAGAGCTCGTAAGCTCGGAGCGATCAGACTTTTTAACCTAAGTGTTTGAGAGATCGTAAGTTCAGTAAAAATAGGCTTTTTCAGCCTAAGAGAGCTCATAAGCTTAGAGCGACCAGGATTTTTAGCCTAAGCGTTTGAGAGTTCATAAGCTCGGTCAAAGTAGGCTTTTCAGCCTAAGAGAGCTTGTAAGCTCGGAGCAACCAAGCTTTTTAGCCTAACTGTTTGAGAACTCGTAAGCTCGATAAAAGCAGGTTTTTCAGCCTAAGAGAGCTCGTAAGCTAGGAGTGACCAAATTTTTCAGCCTAAGTGTTTGAGAGCTCGTAAGATCGGTAAAAGTAGACTTTTCAGCCTAAGAGAGCTCGTAATCTTAATAAACGCAGGTTTCTCAGCCTAAGGGTTAGAGATCTCATAAACTCGAAAAAGGCTGGCCTTTCAGCCTAAGAGCTTGTAAGCTCAAGACTAAGCGGCATACTGGCGCGAGGTACAAAAATACAGGGTCAATGACCAAAAGACTGTGTTTCATTAAAGAACGAGAATGTTCACATTTCAACATGCTATTACACCAGCAAGTACAAAAAAAAGGGCAATATTCGGGACATAAAAACAACACCATTTAGGACATTGAAGTAACACCATCTAGGACATAGAAGAAACACCATCATAGACTTCCCCCTCTTTTCGAATCCTCCCCTACAATGCCTTTCATCTTATAGTCTTCTTTCTCCAGCTGTGCATTCACCCCCCTTAAGCCAGGCGTTATTTTTCTTCAAAATTTCTCTCTCTCACTCTACCTCTGCCAGTTTTTTCTTAAAGGTTTCCACCTCAGCCTCCTTCTCGCCAAATGAATTTGCCTCCAGGCCGCTAGAAGGAACACCCGAATCATAGAAAAAGGAAGACGTGAGTTGGATCCGAGTAGAACTGCCCCTTATCCCACAACGAACAAGGTTCTGAGGGGTGACGAGGGAAGAGTAGGGAAGTGGAGAGGCTTTCTCAACCATGCGGACATTGAACACCTCTAGCGGAGTTAAGCCTTGAATACCTGCACAACACGATGCCAACAAAAATGGGGTCAGCACGGTACCTACCAATGGAGTTTGGCTAACTAAAAATCGACAGTAAAAGTTTACCCCTTTCCCGAAAGCTTCCCCAAGATCGGAGGACCCAAACAGGATAGTCTCTCCCTACAGCAGGCTCCCAGGAGTCCCTAGAGACGAAGAAAAAGTGTTGGGTCCATCCCTCAAGGGAAGAGGGAATGTCAGCAACCAACGGTGAATGAAAGTACCACTTAAAAGAGAGAGAGCTGAAAAAAGGAGGAAAGTCGAAGGACAGGTCAAGGAAATAGAAGAACTTAGAGACAGTAGGGAAAGTCTCAAAGCCTTGCATACGCCAAAAAATGAAGAAGCTAACCAAGGCAGCCCACCCCTAGGAGAGAGCCTAGAGAGACACATGCTATGATGGGAAAGAACTCGAACAAAGTCTCGATGGAGAGGGAGCCGAAGGCCACACTTAAATGCCCCCTTAAAGAAGGCAACTTCACATGAGGATGGCATGCTGCAAGGCTCATCAGGGGTAGGAGCTCTAATCCTTTAACCCGCAGGGAAATCGTATCGACTTTTTATGTCGTCAACATCCGCTGCAGAAAACGTAGATGGAAGAAGGAAAATGGAGTACCACTCACCCTTCAGAGACTCTCAGGTGCAATGTTTGAAAAGCGAGGAAAGAGACATTAGTCCTAGAGGTTGAGAGGCTAAGCGCCAAAGGGAGCCAAAGATTTAAAAAAGAAAGATCTCTGAAAGGAAGTAGGGATGCAAGGGNCAGAGACTCTCAGGTGCAATGTTTGAAAAGCGAGGAAAGAGACATTAGTCCTAGAGGTTGAGAGGCTAAGCGCCGAAGGGAGCCAAAGATTTAAAAAAGAAAGATCTCTGAAAGGAAGTAGGGATGCAAGGGCCCGAAGTACTTGGAAATATATAACCCCAAGATGGCTGTTGAGATCCCGTAAGTAAGGAAGTATTAAATAATGGCACCAGTTTCAAAGAGTTTGTTGAGCTACCTACGGGCTCATTTAAGAGAATAGCGACTTCACACACCGCCAAAAAAGAAAAAGAAAACAAACAGTCGCCAGCAACACTTCCCAAAAATCATGCGAATACGCGTGGCCAAGTGGACAAGTGGCCTAAGAGATAACATTACTCCAAAAATGTCAAAACCTCCTTGGAGTAAAAGGGCAGGGGGATATAGCATCAGCAAAGATATAACATCACCATACAAAAAAAAACACTTCAGAAAGGCAAGTTTCATTACGAGAGAAAATATTTACAGGCGTGACAAAAAAACAACAAGCAACGGAAAGACAAAAATGAACAAAGATAATAAGTTTGGTCTTTAGGATTAGTCGGAAGGAGGAGCAGTGTCAAGAGTACAACCACCAGGAGGGGCATCAAAACGTGGTTGAAACTGTTCAAGGTCTAGGACAGGAAATTTCTCAATCGCATGATTGGCAAAATTGAAAAATTTGTCTACAAATGCCCTGACAGCCTCCACCCTGGCTCTCTCGATCTCCTTTTGCTGATTTTCAACCAGCTGGAGCTCAGCAGCCAAGGACCTGTTCCGTTCAGCAATAGCAGCTTGAGATTCTTTCAGTTGATCCACCAGTAAAGTTTGGGAGATGGAAGACTCCGGTAGATCCTCTATCCGAGCATTGTAGTCCTCCCTGACACGAGCTAATTCATCCCGTAGGGACAAGGTCCGAGCCCGCTGGTTAAGGACTTGCTCCAACTCCTTCTCAATGACCAGACCCCAGCTCAGAAGCTCGGAGTTGCGCTGGCAAGCCTCTTTAAGTTCAGCCGCCCTCCGCTGAACATCACTTCTTGTAATGAAAATCTCCCTTCTAAGTGCACAGACATGCGTCGCCGCCTATAAACAAAGGAAGGAGTCACGACGCTACAAATCCAAAGATAGTGAGGAATACAAGGAAAGACGACACTTGCCTCAAAAAGGGCATGGAGAGCTTCCCGGCTCCGAGTCCAAAACGGGAAGTCTACGGAACTCCTTAAGTTGGCCTGGGGGATCAACTCCATTAGCGCTTGACAACTCAGACATACGTCTCTTAGCAAGCTCCCCTCAAGGTCGGCGTTCGAGGAAGTCAGAGCTCGACCCAAACTAGAACCGGCCACTTCTGCTGTAGAAGAGCCGAGCTGAACTAGCCCTGTCACCGGACTACTCATAATAGTGCTGGCCATAGCAGTTGACACAAGCTCGGGCCTCATAACCCTTATAGCCTAAATAGGAAGGGAAGCTAAGACCCCAACCAAGGAGGTCGGAGTTGGGACCGTCGCTGAAGCATCGTCACCAATGTCAGGAATCCCAGGGCCAACACCAACACCTGCAAAAGAGCCCAAGCTGCTTTCCCCTATCCTGACTCTTTTTGCTACGAGCTCTGAACTCTTGGCTCGCCTCCTTCGACCCACTTATTCTAGTATCGTGTTCTATTGGGTGATCAAGTACGAAGGAACTGCACAAGTAAAATATAGAAAGAGATAAGATTTCAAGCAAGCTAGAAACAAGGCGATACAGGAGGAATGATAAATACTCACGACCACTTGGCGCCGAAGCCAGCTCAAGATGCATCAACTCGGTATATGAAAATGACAAACGAGCCCGAACATATCCGACCCTGGTCAGCTCTTCGCCAGACAAAGGTGGTAGCTTGCCTACAGCAACATAGGCAAACAAAGTCGTCACCACCTAAAAAATAATAATGACGTCAACGAACGTACTAGAAAAAAACCAATAGATACGGGCTCACTCAGATTCCTGCGCTACCCCCACTCAGTAAGAACCCTGACCGACGCTGAAAAATGGGCCCCATACTCTCAACCAACTCTGAAAACGAAGAAATACCTCCTCCTCCACCCTTCTGGCTCTGGACAAAGTTCCGAAAAAAGAGTTTCCCTTCCTCACCTAGGAATGAAGTGATAAATCTAAGAAACCTCCTCAGGGCGAAAAAGGTGAANCCCTCCACCCTTCTGGCTCTGGACAAAGTTCCGAAAAAAGAGTTTCCCTTACTCACCTAGGAATGAAGTGATAAATCTAAGAAACCTCCTCAGGGCGAAAAAGGTGAAGAAACTTTGGCACAGTGGCCTTAGACTAGGGAAACAACCTTCCCCACATCACCGCAAAAGCTAACGGGACCGCCCAAGCCGCAAGAAAGAGTATGCCAGGACAGAAACTGAAGAAGTGTAAAACCTCTTTGATAAACGAGTGAAGGGGAAACTGGAGCCCTAACAAGAAAAGGGCCTCGAAGAAACAAGCCTCATCTCGAACCAAGCAGTGGAATCGGCATGATGCACAATCACTCCGGGAGGAAAGTCAAAATGCCTAACAACAGAATGAACCTCTTCCTCCCCAATTTCACTAACCTCAACGTTAGGGAAAAGGCGTTCCATAACATCGCGTGGGGAGAAAGGGACCCTGGCCATGGAAACAGAAAGAAAATGTTTCCCCTAGAAGCACCGGAGAAGAAGAAGTGTCACAGTAACGGAAAAAGTGAAAAGTTTTGGTGCCCAAAGTAAGACAATCATTTTTGGGGAGTGCCTATTTATAGCCTCAGTTGACGTGTGTCCATCATCTCTGCCAAACGCAGTTGATGCGCATCCCTCGCATTTAAGAGAGGGGTGCGTGGCGTCATGGGGGTCTCTGAGGCACCACGATCGAGGAGCCACTATCCCCACTGGCGGCATGTGTTCTTAAACAGTCAAAATTGTCATGTCCGAAGTTCACGGAAAGAAATATGAAAAGACCAAAATAGCCCCAGGATTAATATGGATACATTCAAGAAGGGGCAAAAACGAAATCAACTCAGCTATGTGAGAGGGAGTTGCCCCAAACTGCCTAAGCCTCGCCTTTATCACAGTTACTTGAAAATGAGTCGGGAACCATAATTTGGGTGCTTCAAAATTAGCAAACAACATCATGACACAAAACTAATCATTTCCATCCGCTAGAACCAAAGAGGAACACATCCTTCATAGGAAGGAGGGAACTGGTAACATCATTCCTATTGGGAAAATCATGCGAGGACATCATCCAAAAATTACATCGACACACAGAAGAAAATAAAGTGCTACAAAAATTTTTAGCGAATCGCTGAAAAACAAAAAAAGAAGCAATCACGGGTCTACTTCAGAGAACAGTCTTGTCGCCACCGTCGACTCCTCTGCTGGCTGGCTACCTCAGTTGGGACGTTGAGCTCCTCGGACTCAGCCATCTTGGAGACAGAAGCCTCCTGGACACCCAACGTCTCAACCTCTTTAGCTGCTATAACCCTCTTTTTGCACTCAAGAAGCGACACGAAGGAATGCAAGTCGAGGTCCAGGTAAACATCCTCAATTTGATCCTGACAGTTCAAGAACCCTTTCACAAAGCAAAAACACTATCTTTCAACAAGTTCGACACCCTTACCCGTAAAGGCATTAGTTCTGAATCCTTGACCTTCAGGTCAACATCTTTAGCTTTGATTTCAGTGTCCTTGGTCACAAGGTCCGCATCTTTAGTCTTGAGCTCGGCCTCCATGCCCCCAATCTGTGACTCTTTGAGTTTAATGTAGTCCTGATGACGGGAGTCCAACTCGTCGTTAATCCTCTTCAACTTAGAAACCTTGGCCACTAGAACCTTCAGCTTCCCCTTGGCGGTATCCTTGCTAGTCGTCATGACGTCAAGAGCATCCTTGGCCTTCTAGAGGTCCTGCTCATGGTGAAAGTCCAACATCTTCACGTAGGCGAGCGACTGAGAAGGAAAAAGAAGGTCGATCAACATAGGAAATAGTTAAGGGATTCAAGAAGGACTAAGAGCATAGGTGGAAAGGGAAGATACCTTGGCCAGACCTTAGATGGTGTGCTGGACTTTCCTTTTAAAAGGAACCTTCATGGCCGCCTGAGGATCTGACGTGGAGATCAGCTTTGATAGGGCAGTCACCGCGGCCTTGGGATCGAGAAGAAAACTGCCCCCTACGCTTTGGACTTTAAAGGGGCGAACTCCTCCTTTCTGCCCTTCGAAGAAACCGCCTTAGGAGGGGCAAGATGACTGGCCGAAAACCTCAAGCTTATCCACTGAAGTCCCCTCAAAATGGGTGCGCCCTTAGAAAGCTCAGAAGGAAGCATGGGCATGACAACATTCCCTTGGGAGGGAAGGTCCTCACATTTCTGCTTTGAGGAAGTGGGCGTGGGCCCAGAGACTGACGCCTCCTTGGAAGGCAACTAAGACCCCTTCACTAGTTTTCTCCTCTTTCTCGACTGCTCGGTATCTGAGAACAGCGTGATGATCAGGTCTTGGTCCATGGTTTCAGGCGGGGAGATAGGAGATGGTACAACCTCTAAGACTTGGTCAACGGGTGGCCTGAGCTCATGCTTTGCAAGGTTCTTGTCGATCACCAAGTCAAAGAAAGACCTTAACCCNATGGACACCCAACGTCTCAACCTCTTTAGCTGCTATAACCCTATTTTTGCACTCAAGAAGCGACACGAAGGAATGCAAGTCGAGGTCCAGGTAAACATCCTCAATTTGATCCTGGCAGTTCAAGAACCCTTTCACAAAGCAAAAACACTATCTTTCAACAAGTTCGACACCCTTACCCGTAAAGGCATTAGTTCTGAATCCTTGACCTTCAGGTCAACATCTTTAGCTTTGATTTCAGTGTCCTTGGTCACANCTGGACACCCAACGTCTCAACCTCTTTAGCTGCTATAACCCTCTTTTTGCACTCAAGAAGCGACACGAAGGAATGCAAGTCGAGGTCCAGGTAAACATCCTCAATTTGATCCTGACAGTTCAAGAACCCTTTCACAAAGCAAAAACACTATCTTTCAACAAGTTCGACACCCTTACCCGTAAAGGCATTAGTTCTGAATCCTTGACCTTTAGGTCGACATCTTTAGCTTTGATTTCAGTGTCCTTGGTCACAAGGTCCGCATCTTTAGTCTTGAGCTCGGCCTCCATGCCCCCAATCTGTGACTCTTTGAGTTTAATGTAGTCCTGATGACGGGAGTCCAACTCGTCGTTAATCCTCTTCAACTTAGAAACCTTGGCCACTAGAACCTTCAGCTTCCCCTTGGCGGTATCCTTGCTAGTCGTCATGACGTCAAGAGCATCCTTGGCCTTCTAGAGGTCCTGCTCATGGTGAAAGTCCAACATCTTCACGTAGGCGAGCGACTGAGAAGGAAAAAGAAGGTCGATCAACATAGGAAATAGTTAAGGGATTCAAGAAGGACTAAGAGCATAGGTGGAAAGGGAAGATACCTTGGCCAGACCTTAGATGGTGTGCTGGACTTTCCTTTTAAAAGGAACCTTCATGGCCGCCTGAGGATCTGACGTGGAGATCAGCTTTGATAGGGCAGTCACCGCGGCCTTGGGATCGAGAAGAAAACTGCCCCCTACGCTTTGGACTTTAAAGGGGCGAACTCCTCCTTTCTGCCCTTCGAAGAAACCGCCTTAGGAGGGGCAAGATGACTGGCCGAAAACCTCAAGCTTATCCACTGAAGTCCCCTCAAAATGGGTGCGCCCTTAGAAAGCTCAGAAGGAAGCATGGGCATGACAACATTCCCTTGGGAGGGAAGGTCCTCACATTTCTGCTTTGAGGAAGTGGGCGTGGGCCCAGAGACTGACGCCTCCTTGGAAGGCAACTAAGACCCCTTCACTAGTTTTCTCCTCTTTCTCGACTGCTCGGTATCTGAGAACAGCGTGATGATCAGGTCTTGGTCCATGGTTTCAGGCGGGGAGACAGGAGATGGTACAACCTCTAAGACTTGGTCAACGGGTGGCCCGAGCTCATGCTTTGCAAGGTTCTTGTCGATCACCAAGTCAAAGAAAGACCTTAACCCAAAGGCCTCGATTCTAGCAACTCAATATGCCTCCTTAGTGCCAAGTGCCGGGCAAAAATCTGCAAACCAGATCAAAAGTTAAAGATAAGGAAANAGTCCTGATGACGGGAGTCCAACTCGTCGTTAATCCTCTTCAACTTAGAAACCTTGGCCACTAGAACCTTCAGCTTCCCCTTGGCGGTATCCTTGCTAGTCGTCATGACGTCAAGAGCATCCTTGGCCTTCTAGAGGTCCTGCTCATGGTGAAAGTCCAACATCTTCACGTAGGCGAGCGACTGAGAAGGAAAAAGAAGGTCGATCAACATAGGAAATAGTTAAGGGATTCAAGAAGGACTAAGAGCATAGGTGGAAAGGGAAGATACCTTGGCCAGACCTTAGATGGTGTGCTGGACTTTCCTTTTAAAAGGAACCTTCATGGCCGCCTGAGGATCTGACGTGGAGATCAGCTTTGATAGGGCAGTCACCGCGGCCTTGGGATCGAGAAGAAAACTGCCCCCTACGCTTTGGACTTTAAAGGGGCGAACTCCTCCTTTCTGCCCTTCGAAGAAACCGCCTTAGGAGGGGCAAGATGACTGGCCGAAAACCTCAAGCTTATCCACTGAAGTCCCCTCAAAATGGGTGCGCCCTTAGAAAGCTCAGAAGGAAGCATGGGCATGACAACATTCCCTTGGGAGGGAAGGTCCTCACGTTTCTGCTTTGAGGAAGTGGGCGTGGGCCCAGAGACTGACGCCTCCTTGGAAGGCAACTAAGACCCCTTCACTAGTTTTCTCCTATTTCTCGACTGCTCGGTATCTGAGAACAGCGTGATGATCAGGTCTTGGTCCATGGTTTCAGGCGGGGAGACAGGAGATGGTACAACCTCTAAGACTTGGTCAACGGGTGGCCCGAGCTCATGCTTTGCAAGGTTCTTGTCGATCACCAAGTCAAAGAAAGACCTTAACCCAAAGGCCTCGATTCTAGCAACTCAATATGCCTCCTTAGTGCCAAGTGCCGGGCAAAAATCTGCAAACCAGATCAAAAGTTAAAGATAAGGAAACAAGAGCAATAAAGGGAAACACGACCAATAGAGTAGCCTTACGAGTATTTCTTGGAACCCCCAAGACCTGGGAACACAAGGAGCATCGCGCGGGCTCCCCTAACAGCTCCCAAGAGTTGCCTCTAACAAAAAAGAACCTCAATTTTTACCCCTTATTAGAAGAAGGGAGCCTAAAAATCAGAGTCTTCACCTTTACCCTTTTGGCAAAATACAAGAAACCTAGAGAGGGAGAAGAATTTAGCTAAAAAAGGGAAACGAATTCTCGAATAGAGGGAGGAAAAACATTCCCACTCGTAAACCAATAAACAAGGAAACCAACTAGGAGGCCCCAACCGTTGGGAGAAAGCTGGGCTGGACAAACATTATAGAAACCAAGAACATTCCGGATAAAAGGATGGACAGAAAATCTAAGACCAGCCCGGGATGCGGACTCGAAGAAACAAGTTAGCCCAAGAAGAGTAGAGTTGCACCTCTCGTGCTTCTCGGGGGAGTGCAATTCCACGAAGTCGGGGAAGCAATATTCCCGCCTTAATTCTTCCAAATCCCCATCACCAAGGCAATTAGAGGTACCCTTCGCACAACAGGTCAGGTCGGATTGCTTACGACGGGTCCTTTTCTTAGAAATGGGGGGTGAAACCGGTCTGAACTCCCTCTTCTTCGACTAAGTAGGAGGACCAAGAGGCAAGGCAGAAAGGGGCCTAGCTTCGGCTAGAGGCACTGAAGATGAAACTCTGGAAATAGACCTAGGAGCCTCATCATCATCAGAAAAAGAGCAGCCACTAAAGGAAGTTGTTGTGGTCTCCTCAGTCTCTTCGTCAATAAACTCTGACTCGGAAGAAGAAACGACGAACTTCCCCATCAAAGGGTCGGATCGTACACCAAAGTGAAGGAAGGTAAGTGCAAGGCACAATCCATCAAAAACAAAGGTTTTTGGCACCAAGCCCTAAGGAAGGATACCCTCGCCACAAAAGAATGACCTACAAATCGTGAAAGGGAAAAAAGGTCACCGGAGTGGTCTCTAAAGTAACTAAACCTCCAGATTAGAAAATGGAATCCAAAACCCCACCAGGGAAGGTTGAATGGATCCAGGTCAAAACAGTAAAGACGAAGGGAAGAAACGCGTACCTAGTAAAGAGCTAGGAATATAAGGGAACCAAAGACAAGGATGTCCTAAGTCACCAAAAAGTCTGGAGTAAGACGCTTTAAAAGCCTAGAGGAGGAGAGGAGCACGAAGGAAGACGAGACTCGAAACCACCGAATAAAAAGACCAAGGGACCTTTCCCCCTTAGATGAATGTATGTATATGTATGTATGTGTGAGGCATTTAATTCGTGACAGACAAATGACGAGACACGCCACATAAGTCGTACTCACGAGCTCATCCGATGTTAACACGTGTGTACTACCATCCCATCATCACTGGCAAATAGAGGTGCAACCCAATCTTGATCAGGGCCAATAGTTAAGCACAGTCGTCGCATGACGAGCATAGAAAAATTATTTTTTAACTCCAGACCAGAGATGACGACATCCTCATGACCTGGGGCTGGGGGCCAATTGATATGGACGAAATTCAAGGATTGGATCTCCATAGCCCAGGAGCCTAACAAGCCCAAAGGGCCAGGAGCGAAGAAAAAAGGACCCAACATCAGCAGAAGGCTAATAACCTAGCAATCTAGGCCCAGTCCAATCAATGAGCAACCCAAAGGTTGAAAACCAAGTCCAAATGTCATTTTTGGGTCATTCGTGGGGGACCACACATCCTAAGGGTCCAAGAGACCACTCCTGACACATGCGATAGTCTCAGAGCAGAGAAGGTGGAGCACCAAGTCACCAGAGATCGTGGCAACAGCAGCAGCACCGGATGAACAGGGGCGACGGTGGCAGAAGAAGCAGCAGGGCACAGAAGGAAGAACTCGTGGGATCAGCACAACCAGAAACCCTAAGAAGATCCTAGTATAAATAGAAAGCGGTCACCCAACAAGAAAATGAGGGAGGGGCCCTCTTCTTCCTCCCTTAAGCATTCAAGAGTTAAGAAAAACCGAGAGAGAAAAACTAAATACTCACTCCTTGTAGAGGACTCCAGGTCCCCAATTCCTCTGTGTACACCTTCGATTGAATAATACACAAACTTAGGGAGTAAGAGACTCCATTGATAGTGGACGTAGCCTTAATCTATCAGTTAAGGTGAACCATGTGCACAAAAAATCAATCCATAATCCGCGTAATCTACCTAGAACATCACCACCATACCCATTGGGCTTCAGCTGCAAATTCTGAGCACCATCAGCGTCGTTCCACTTAACCATATGATATGCGATTTCCTGTTTATCGTAGAGGAGTCGAACCCGACATGAAGGTCACATAAAAATAAGGGGGAATCGACCTAGCACAAGGGGGCAACACGACGAATAGTAAACTTAAAATATGAATCCTGACAATTATGCGGGACCGACAAAATTATCTTGTGAATTCCTGAATACTCCAAACCGGTGGAAAAAAAAATCATATTTTGTACTCCAAAAAATTTAATAATTTTTATTTTATACCTTTAAATATTAAATTTCATATGTGATACCCTGAATGTCTTAAAATTTTATAATGTGACACTTCCATTAATTTTTAATACTCATTCTACAAAATGACCCCATTTATGTTGGCAAAATGAGCAATGAAAGTTAACGAAAGGGACATATTGTAGTATAAAGGGTAACATACGAAAATTTTAATATTTAAGGAAATAAAATAATTTTTTTAAAATTTTAAGGGTGTAAAATAGAATTCTATCTAAAAAATAATGAGAAATATTAATTTTAGGTAATTAACACTAAGATCCTTCGGCAACATTGAGGGTGTAATTTGAGATAAAATTGAGGGTGTAATTTGAGATAAAATTGAGCTTATTTTATAACATTGAGAGTATAATTTGATAATCTAATTCTTTAAGGTGTAAATTAAGAATTAGAGTTTCTTTTAGGGTATAAAGTGAGATTAATTCTTACTTACAAAACTTAAGATGAATTGCTTTTTGTACCCTAAAAGATTTTAAATTTTTTATTTTGTACTTTTAAATATAAAAGTTTTTACATTATATCCTCAATATATCAAAAGTATTATAACATGACCTTTATGTTAGTTTTCGTTATTTTTTCAATTATTAAAGCCACATTAAATACTTTTGATACATTGAAGATATAATGAAAAAAAATTAATCTTTAAAAGTATAAAATAAAAAACTTAAAATATTTTAAGATACAAAGTACAAAAAATCCTAAAATTTATCCCATCTGTATCTTCTATTAGAAAGCATTGAGTGGCAGGAGTGACCTGTTCAAAAAAAAAAAAAAAGTGGCAGGAGTGTGACATTTCTGAAATAATAGAGGGTTAGTGACACTATCAAACAACTCAAGGGGTGTAATTGATATTATCAAAATGCAATATAACCTGAATAGCCCAAATCACTCCAAATTCGCCGGTTCCCACCTGTTCTCTGTTCGATATTCGAATACGGAAAGAACACCATAGACGGAGAGGGAGCAATGGCGGAAGAGAGTTTTGAAGAAGATTGGCCCCCAGATATATTAGACCAAATCATCGAACTCGAAGAAAAAGCCTTGTCCTCAACAAACCCAACCCAACACTTCCCACCACCGCATACGGCGGCGTCTTTCGGCGACCTTAGCTATTCGCCTCCTCGCGAGTTGTCCCAGAGAGTCAAAGACAATCACAAAAAGAATTTAGATCAGGTAACCAATGGCATTGGTTTCAGTCAANCACCGCCACCACCGCATACGGCGGCGTCTTTCGGCGACCTTAGCTATTCGCCTCCTCGCGAGTTGTCCCAGAGAGTCAAAGACAATCACAAAAAGAATTTAGATCAGGTAACCAATGGCATTGGTTTCAGTCAAGGAAATTTCGCCGCGATTCCGTATCTTCGCGGGCCTCAGAATGAGAAAGAATCCGAAATTGACAGATTAAAGGTTGGGGATTTTCGTCTATCAGATTTGAAATTTTACGATATATTTATAAATTCAGATGTACAATGTTTGAATATGTATGAAATTATTTGTTCATTGACAATTGTTGATATAATTTGTTATTGCAGAGGGAGTTGGGTCGTGTTTCAAAGCAGCTTACTCATCTGGTACGTCCATAATGAATGTATGTGTGTTTATATGTTTGTATTTTTTGCCCTTACGCGTATTTTAATTTATACAAATGGTGGCAACCACATGTTTATAAGTGGGAAATCTGTTGTACATTTCTTCAGGAAACACGAATTGCAATATAATTATTTTGACCTCCTCAGTATTTTTTTATTTTTTTTTGATAGAGATTAGTGTATTTGCCAATGGTGTAATCTTTGTATATGAAAAAAATATAGTAATAATGTTTCCTGGGAAAAAATGGAGTAATAATATGGGTTGCTAACAAGAAGAATATCATTATGGGTTATTTGGTGGGATCTTTTCTACTCTTTCTTTCTTCCTCTGACTGGCAAATTACCTCCTCTCATTAAAAGTGTGTGTTTTAGAGGGCCATGTCTTAAATTCAGGGAATGTTTAATATTAATCTTCATCGATTGTTATTTGCGATCATCTTCCTGCAGGATAATAAAAATGGAGTATGGTGGCTAAGATAATACGTTGTGATCATCTTCCTGCAGGATAATAAAAATGGAGTATGGTGGCTAAGATAATACATAGTATCATATCCATCAACTTCCTTCCATGAGACTGCACACTATCTTATAGGAGAAGTAAATAATCACATCGAGACGGTAAAGGTTAGATGACGGAGTTATTGAATAAGGGCCATTTTTGTCGCCTCACACTATCTTGAATGTACTTTCATAGAGGAGCATAGAAGTTAGGTGAAGAGGAATTTGAGTGAGAAGAACAAATAGTGTCAGGTTTTGGGATTGAGGTGGGTATGATACTATTACAGACGGTGGTTTCTTCCTGGATTAAAATTAGAAGTATGTTGGGAAGTAGCAGGTAGAATTCTTTTTTCCCTTTGATAAGTAGCCCATTGGAGTTTAAGGTGAGAAATCTTGAATGACTGGATGGTGCAAAAGTTAGATAGGGCAGGGTATGCCTCACTAATTCGTAGATAAGACTTTCTTCACAACAGTACCTGATTTTCAACTGTTGAGTTTAGTTTGGAGTTTGTAAGTGTTTATTGTAGAGGGCTGCACCATGTTTTTCATCTATATTGGTATATCTGTTTCTGTAAATTGATCTGGTATAGTTCTGTTCGTATCCTCAAGAGTGATATGTAGAACTTAAATTGTTATTCCTTCGTCCTGTGCTAGTAATCAAAACTATAATGCTTGAATCTGCTAAATTTTCTGGAATTCATGTATGATGAATCATTTCCTGACCAACAAATTGTTATACAACTACAGGAGCAGGAGTGTTCAGAACTCAGAAAGAAAAGAGACAAGAAAGACTTACAACTTAAATCTGTATTTCCTCAGATTGAAGCAAAAGATGCTGAAGAGCAGTGCGAAAAGAATACAAGCTTGTAAGTTGAATATGCCCTTCATGGTGGAGTTTGAAGAAAGCGATCATCTGAAATGAACTAAAAAATATACATCTGACACACCCTTTCCATGGAGTGTGTGTTTTAGACGGCACTTCATAAGATTATAGGATTGGAAATCTGAAAAAAGCATAGTGTGAACTCAACTGATGTAATTAGTTTTGTGGTATATTAAGCCTCATCTATATTTCAAACTACGATAGGTAAGTTTTGAAGAATTCATATAATTAAGATTTTGCCATGTCATCTACCTGGAAGACCATCACCACTTGTTTGGACAACATGCTATATAGGATAATGAAGATGAGAAACATTAGTAATGAAAGAAGTGGTGCATAGCACCTCAAAGGAGTCATTGGTGATGATTATGCAGATGGCAGGTCACCATAGAAGGAAGAAAACTAGGGGAAAGAAAAGAATTAGTGAAGCGAATATAGACGAAAACAACAGCAATGGTAATAATCGCCTTACATTTAAGATGTTGGTTGGAACTTGGAAGTGATATCTTTTTTTAATAAGTAGATTGGAAGAGATTTCTTTTGTCAGTTTGTGCTACATTGTCAAACAGTTGCTCTGAAACACCTGTTATTACCATATGAAGTATTGAGTATCATGAAATTAGTTCTCTTGACTGAAGTCCGTATGTGTAATGTTTTGGGTGCTCTCAAAAATCAACTCCATGCTCATTTACTTTAGTAATTAGTGTGTATATCACCCATCTTTCTTTTGCTCTCAACCCTATCAATTAAAACCCTTAGCTTAATTGGTCAAGACACGTGTCTATTTTTCGAGTAATCTGAACTAGGCTATTTTTTTTGCTCATTGATAAAATGCACGTTTTGTTCTAGGTTTATGAAATTAGGTTCATGAAATATTTCTTAGAATNAGATCATGTTCAAGACACGTGTCTATTTTTCGAGTAATCTGAACTAGGCTATTTTTTTTGCTCATTGATAAAATGCACGTTTTGTTCTAGGTTTATGAAATTAGGTTCATGAAATATTTCTTAGAATTTTGGAAGCACATGCCCTTAAGAAATTACTTATGGGCTCTCTCCCTTATCTCACACAGATTTTATTTAGCCAATGTAGAAATGAATAATTTTTTGTCAAAGCTTTAGTTTGATAGATTTGGTTTGGCTTCCAGAGATTGTCCAAAAGGCACCATTTTTGTTTGTCACAGATCATTGGCATTGCTATTTATGAACCTAGTTGTATAGCATACGCTCATTTTTTTGTTTGCACATAATGCACTATAAGGTGCGCTTCTATATTTCTGAGGCTTGGAAAAGTGAAAATAAAATCTACATACTGAGGTATTGCATTACGTCATCTTTGGGTAAAGTGAGTGTATTTACTATTTAGTGTAGAACATAACAAAGCTTGAGTTAGGTTTGCTAAAAACGTTAGACATTGTTGTAAATTAATGTTGCCTAATAGTGAGGTTGTTCTGTTGTGACTCAAACGTCATGAGTTTGAATCAAGGAAATCGACTTTTCTCACACAGAGGTACAGTTGTGTATATCTAACCTTTTTTNAGTTAGACATTGTTGTAAATTAATGTTGCCTAATAGTGAGGTTGTTCTGTTGTGACTCAAACGTCATGAGTTTGAGTCAAGGAAATCGACTTTTCTCACACAGAGGTACAGTTGTGTATATCTAACCTTTTTTGTACCCTACAGTGAGGGGAGATTCGTGCATTAGTTTGTCTTTAGGAATTCATGGTGGTGTTGAGGTCGGACACGAACACAAGTTACGAGGTGTTTGCTAAATTGACATTTCATAATGGTGAGGTTATGGGGAAGATCACAAGCAATCTGTCCACATGTGGAGGCAATGATGCCAAAATCTAACTCTCNGTTGTCTTTAGGAATTCATGGTGGTGTTGAGGTCGGACACGAACACAAGTTACGAGGTGTTTGCTAAATTGACGTTTCATAATGGTGAGGTTATGGGGAAGATCACAAGCAATCTGTCCACATGTGGAGGCAATGATGCCAAAATCTAACTCTCCTTATGCCCCACAATGATGAGAGCCTTGAACATTGGATTGCTTTTTGCATTTCATAATAGTGTTGATACAAACCATGTGAGCGAGGGTATTTTGGTGCTGTTAAAATGGTCATTTGTTATCTTGGATCCTCTTGCATTCATATCCTACGAGATTAGGCTCGGATCGTGATTACTTACAAAAAAGACCATGGCCTTTTTGGCACCCTTGAAGCTCACGTGTTAAATTCCTTATTACTATATGTTTATTTGTGTCATGGAACACCAAATTCCTTGTACATATAGATGCACTATACACCTGGATGTTACATTGTATATATCATCAAAAATTTGTAGTAAAGTTGTTGACTAGATAAGCTAATGTGGTAGGGAACATCCTGGGATCTCTGCTGGATGTAAAAATGAGAACTATTCAAATGATCAGGTTGGCTCCAGGATTCACATAGGTGAGCAGTTGGTTGTAGATATGTTAAAAGTTGAAACCATTGACTTTGTAGTGTCTATTATATTGTTTTCCTCTATTTCTTTGAATTCTCTGCTCTTGACGTTTTTTTTTGGGAGCATCAGGTAAATCAGCATGTAAAGCCGTAGGTGTTCAGACAGATAAAACTGATGAATCGACCCAATTAACCTTGGAAAGTGATTTGCCCACGTCTCATCGTTGTCCAAGCAAGTTGCTAGGTGTTTGGGACTCAACAGTTGGCCAAAAATATGGAAGAAGTCTAGTCTCCAAGTTGTTTATGGCTTGTGAAAAAGATTTTTGTATCCTTCTTGGATGCTTGAACTCGAGTTCGGTGTACAAAACAAATGAGGGCTCTTCTGACGTGGCTTCCCAGGACCACATGCCGCCTGCTCATTCTGCTGAAGCTGCCAAACTATCTCATTTCTACTCTATGTTGACTAAGGTACATATTTAATGATGCAATTACATTAATCCAAGGCATGCTCACGAGTATATGCTGCCACATTTACTACATGTATCAAGTTTCAGTATCAGGAAATTTCTTGCAGTTGAAATTGCTTATCATGACCCTATATTTTTGTCACTTGTATCATTTTCTATTATCCACCTTTATCATGATTGCACCCAGGAAATATTATGTGTCTGTAAGCATCAATTTTGCACAATGTTTATCAGCATGTATTGTTACATAGCACATTTGCATTTTCCTATCTTACGTTGCTGCCTTCTTTATTTTATCTTATTTCTTTCCTTTTTTTCACCTGCTCAATATGTTATTTGTCGTCCCATCATTTTGTAAGTTTGCTGAATTTCCATCCTTTTTACCCTTATTATTATGAACTTTTTCTTCCCCTTGGGTCTTATTCCAAGGGATTCTCGTGCCTCAGGTCCCTATCCTTAAAGAATTTGGGTCCATGCAAAAAAGTTCATACTTATTTTGAGTCATCCCACCTGATGCAAATCTTTATCACCTGCCCCTTTATTAGATCAAATGCTACTTTAGTGATTATCATGCATGCAAAAGTCAAACAAATCGGAGTTATATAATTGCCTTATCAAGACCAAGATCTAATTTAAAAGGTACAGACACACACAAAAAGTGTAAAACATGGAACATTATATTGAGCTTTATTTTCTTGCATTTTCTCTTGGTTCATTCTTATTTTTGAGTATCGTTCTACTGTTCTTGTTTTTTTTCCCTCTATATTTATATTAGTTGTTTATAACTTTTTACTACAAATCCTTATTTTTAACCAGACTATTCTAGCTTTGGTATTGCAGGCTCAACTATTTCTCAATTATCAGATTTTTCTTTACAATAAATATTTGTTTGCCATCAAAGCATCTTTTAGTTTTTTGACTTTTCTTCAAATATATTTAATTGCTCACAATGTTGCCCTTGAACTGTGCCATATATAACCTCATAAATGGTTTAAGGTCGTAGAATCAACCATCGACTTGGAGAACTCTGAGACACATAGGTTATGGTGTCGTGAAACAATATCAGACGATACATTCTAAATAAAAAATTGAACATGACAAGAAATTCGGGTCATATCATGGTTTCGCAGGATAATATTGTTACAGTATACTAAATGGGTTTGCATTACGAATGCTTAATTTTCTTTGTTATCTTTAACTAATTTTATTGCAGATAAATAATGATACGGAAAAGTTGGAGGCTTTGATTGAAGCTTTGGTTGATCTTTGTTCTCTTGAAAATGTGAGTTACAGAATTGAGTTATTTAGATTTCATATGTTTGAACATAGTTGTGTGGCAAACTTCCTGTGGTATATTTATTCCTACATATGTCTTTCCCTTTGAGAAACAAGACCACATTGTTAGGGAAATGAATATACTGCACAAGCATGGAGAACTAGTTGAACAAACTGCACTGTATGGGTATTGACTCTATGATGTTGGACAAGTTTGGAAAACTTGGAAAAATGCTGACAGTTGATGTTATTGAGATGAAAAGCTTGTATAGTCGGGGATGCAGGGTTGTATGCTTTATAGAAGAGGAAATGGTTGGAATATGCTTATTCAGAAGCTGACTGGTTGCAAGATTTTCAGGAGAATGTTACAGGAGAATTGTGGAAAGTAAGGGCCTGTTTGGTTTGCGTTTCAAAAACTAGTATCTGAAACTAGTTTTTGAGAAGAGTTTTAAGAAAGTGGTTTTGATATTTTTTGAGATAAAAAACTTGTTTGGTTAGATAATTTCAAAAATAATTTTATAATACAGAAAATAGTAAAACCTGTTTGGACAGCTTAAATATATATTTGAACAGTAATTCAAATATTAATAAAAAAATGTAAAAAATTTATTTTTATATTGACAATTTCATAATATATATATATATAAGTATATAAGTATATATATATTATATATTATGAGAGAGGAAGAAGTAAAAAAAAAAAAAAGGAATGAAGAAATTTGCTGCTAAGGAGACTCGAAGGGCAGACCTCAATAAAGTCCAAAATTGTTCTCCTTATTTTCAAAATTTTCAAAGAATACTCTGAAAACAAGTTAGACTTGTTTTTTGTTTCTTTGACTCAAATTTTATTTTTTTTCAAAATTTTGAGAACAAAAATACTAAACAAACAGATTTTGGGTGTTTTTGAAATTTTAAGAACAAAAAATAGTTTCCGGAAAGCTAACCAAACTTGGCCCAAGTTTTCTGAGGTTCTGGGTGCTAATTGAGAGCCAAAGGCAAGGTAATAGGGTGGGAATTGGGCTTGGCAGGGCAGAGTTGTTAAGTTAATGGGCTGATTTAGGGATGCTGATTGTGACTCAGCAATAGTACCTTTAGGGACAGAAGAAAATGAGAAAGAAGTAGAAGTGGGGTGCGATCATCGTAAGCATTTAGAAGGTCCATCCTTAGAAGAGGTGGGGGAGCCCCGGTGAACCTGAAACCTGAATTGGTATAGCCCACTTATGTTGGTTTGGTTCTGCTTTTTGGATACACAGTTTGGTTATTGTTCGAACTAGTGGAGAACCATTTTTCTTTCTGGTTCGGTTTTTGGTTGAGGGTGTGAAAAAAATAAAGCAACCCGAAATGCATAATGTCATGTATCTTCGCTTGTATCACTGACAATTTGTTCTCAAACAGAAGAGGGAAACTTCATGGTGTCAATTATCTGTTCCTAAGATTAGGTGGTTCCACATTAATCTTGAGTCAAGAAGCTTTCTGAACTATCAGAGTATATAAAGGTGCTTCTTTTGGTTATCCCATATTGCTTGAAAGTGGAAACCTTTCTCACCGTGCTCCTCAGCTGAGCCACTAGCCTGACATTGTACAGTTGGTTCAAGGCTCATTTAATGGCGCTCTTTGAGCTTTCACTGGGCTCTTGTAAATATTCCAAATAAGAAATATTTTAGTTAAATCACTTCCAGAGGCAGCCACATCCAAACTGAGTCCCCCGTTTGTAGGAGATTACCCCATTTTTTACTTTTTTCTTTTACTCTCTTTGCTATATTCCTTTTACTTTCAATTTTGAATAAAAAAAATAACAATTTCATGGTGGAATGGAGAGAAATGTTTTGAAATGTTGACATAATTTTGTGGGCCGATCAAGCATTTCTGGAACCATTCCCAACTTGAGGTCCTTTAGCTCTCCTTCAGCTCAACAAAAGCCTAGGCACTTGTTATTTGGTTGAGTGAGGCCTGGACATGCAGAAATTCATCCTGGGTTGGCTTGTTAGCAACCCTATGTCATTTTAGATAAATAGTATAAATGTGTGCATTATGTTTACATGACATGTTCATATGTGCATGCATAATATTATTTGCTTCAAAATAGGAACCATTCATAAAACCATTGTTTACATACATGTTATCCTTTTTTGAATCTGTTCTTCTCCATGGTTTTAATATTAATTCCTTGGCCTACAGGTTGTTATTGTCTACAGGTCTCTGCGGGTGTTGCGTATGGTTTTGAATTACTTGTTCAGTATTCCATGGAAAACTAATAAAAGGTATGTTCTTTGATTTTCCATATTTGCTTATACTTTCTTATTATTTGGCACGCCGTATGCTTACTGAACAAGTTTCTCTTACCCTAAGTTTGATGGCATGAGATTATAAAAATTTGATAACTGCACTTCAGTTAAGCTTGGTTCATATAGAGCATCTATTACTCATCCTAAACCAGCCGTAAAGCTTGGTTCATATTGGAACAGCTATTAGTCGTCCCGAACCATGCCATTAAGATTCTTTTTATCCTTTTCTCAATGGGAACTGAGATATAAATGTCTGTTTAGTTCTAAATATTTTGAGCGGGCTGTGTATAAAGTTTCTTTTATTTCGCAGACCTGGAATCCTAATAATTTTTTGTTTTTTCGTATGACATAGGAAAGTTCTCATGCATTTGAAATTAAAGAGCACTCTAAATTTTGTTTTTCCACCTCGACCCCATTATTTTCTGGGGCGTCTATCTTTCCTTTGGACCATCTTGGATTTGAATCAAATTAGTCTTCATTGATTACACAATCATCTAGTATTCTTCATCGATCATATTTATCTCATATAGTGAATTTTCATATTGCATGCCTATCAAGTATACTTGTTAAAGCATTCTATTAAAAACCAATTAGTCATGAGTGTAGAGACTCACAAAGCTCATATTCTAGTTTGGGAGGCACTATTATACCGATGTGAGACAATCTCCAACATTCCCCAGCATGTGCGACCCCCACTCGCATGTGGAGTGATAGGCAAAATAATCAGAGACATAAGAAGTGCTCTTATGTGACAACCATAGGGGGACGCAGTACTGAATCAATGAAATTGAAAGGAAGAGTTTTTTCCAAAGCTTCCCAAAGTGTAGCTCTGTTACCTACTCGCAACCGGTAGACAAATTATATATGTATTAGGATCAAGAACCAAAAGACTAATATTCCCTTACGTAGGGTATAATTAATACAATACCCTAACAATGACATTGTTCATTGACTTGGCTCTTGTTATTGTTATTGTTGTTTTCCTTTTCTTTTTTTGGGCATTTTTCTTTGTCATTTATCCTTTGTGTCCAAATTTTCTGCTGCTTATGAACTTTGATTTGATCTTTCCAGTGTCCTGTACTCAGGGAAAATGTCATGGTTGAGGGACCTTTATGTAAAAACAATGCTGCAGAAATGCATGGATCTCAATGTTCTGAAATTGGAAGCCTGTTTTATGAGAGTTGGAATGGGACATCAGATTCAGGCCCTATTTCATTTGGAACGAGATTATTCAATTTGAAATTTCCTTGCAAGAATGAAGTGAGCAATCATGAATCTACACTGTTGATATCTTGTGTGGATTGGATTGCTCTCTTTCAACTTATGTGCCAAATTGTCACGAGGAATAAAGAGGAATATGTAAGACTGGAAGCAGTTTCTATTATGAATATGATTCTTATGAGAACTAATGCTTACTTGGACAGAGAGAAGTAAGTTTGGAGTGGTTCTTACAGCAAATATCTCACATTTTGTGTTACTCTCTTTTTTAAACTAAATGAAGACCTATTTGNTGAGTGTAGAGACTCACAAAGCTCATATTCTAGTTTGGGAGGCACTATTATACTGATGTGAGACAATCTCCAACATTCCCCAGCATGTGCGACCCCCACTCGCATGTGGAGTGATAGGCAAAATAATCAGAGACATAAGAAGTGCTCTTATGTGACAACCATAGGGGGACGCAGTACTGAATCAATGAAATTGAAAGGAAGAGTTTTTTCCAAAGCTTCCCAAAGTGTAGCTCTGTTACCTACTCGCAACCGGTAGATAAATTATATATGTATTAGGATCAAGAACCAAAAGACTAATATTCCCTTACGTAGGGTATAATTAATACAATACCCTAACAACGACATTGTTCATTGACTTGCCTCTTGTTATTGTTATTGTTATTGTTGTTTTTCTTTTTTTTTTTGGGCATTTTTCTTTGTCATTTTTCCTTTGTGTCCAAATTTTCTGCTGCTTATGAACTTTGATTTGATCTTTCCAGTGTCCTGTACTCAGGGAAAATGTCATGGTTGAGGGACTTTTATGTAAAAACAATGCGGCAGAAATGTATGGATCTCAATGTTCTGAAATTGGAAGCCTGTTTTATGAGAGTTGGAATGGGACATCAGATTCAGGCCCTATTTCATTTGGAACGAGATTATTCAATTTGAAATTTCCTTGCAAGAATGAAGTGAGCAATCATGAATCTACACTGTTGATATCTTGTGTGGATTGGATTGCTCTCTTTCAACTTATGTGCCAAATTGTCACGAGGAATAAAGAGGAATATGTAAGACTGGAAGCAGTTTCTATTATGAATATGATTCTTATGAGAACTAATGCTTACTTGGACAGAGAGAAGTAAGTTTGGAGTGGTTCTTACAGCAAATATCTCACATTTTGTGTTACTCTCTTTTTTAAACTAAATGAAGACCTATTTGATGTAGATTTGGGATGTTGCTAGTGTTTCAAAGTGTGTCGCAGCTGTTGAGGAAGGAAGCTGGTCTGTGCGTGCAAAAGCAAGCTGTGCATCTTCTGTACCTGCTACTGAATTGTGAGCTCAACTGTTCTTTCCTCTCATCATTTTCACTAAATTTGATCTTGTTGCCTGCACTCGTCTCAGAAATGTTCACACTCCCTAGTATTCCCACTTTCTATGCAAGCTTATCTCCGTTTTATTTTATTCTCATGTAATCCAATTTTAGCTTGGCAATTTTGTATATTTAGTTTCCTATATATCTGTGCCTAGGAACATGCCCTTTTTTCAGATCTCTCAGGAAATATATATTCACTTTCTAGGGGATTCCCTCTTTGTTCCTGATTTGTGGAACTTATGAACTTTTTCCTATGCGGAGGAGTCGACTAGATCAGGTACATTAATCAGACTGGATTGTATCCATTTTAGATGACCTTTTTAGTGATGTGGCCTTGGCTCATATTCACCTTCCACGGCTTGAGTCTGGTTGAAATTATTGATTATGATGATGGAATTCATTTTTGAATGGCAAACTGCCAAAACGAAATCTCTATAAATTTTTTCTTTTGAAGCTTGATAATAGGCGTATCAATTTGTTCCAAAAAATATGTAATCAGAGTTTGTTCAAAGACTATGTAATTCACCAGTAGCTCTTGTTTTTTCAATATGTTAATAGCACTTCTGTCTACTAACTTATATGCCATATATGTATCGACTTTCCTAACTCATGTTACTGTGTTGATCAAGGTCCAGAACTAATGGCGATATTCTGTTCCACTTATAAGGAGGAGGGGGAAAGTGCTGGGGATGCAAATAATGATGCAGCACATGCCTCATCTTTTCAAGGTTTCAGTGTGATACTTGATGGTTTGGCTGATTGTGTAGCTTGCAGTGGAAATGGTGCACAGGTAGGTGTGGTATCTAAATTGTTTTATTCAAATGCAGTCAAAAGTTTGACTCTTGATATTTAACTTGTCCTAGTTGCATTCTCGAGCTAAATGATTTCAAGTCATCATACCCATAATAACCTAGGTTCTGGGTTTGAACCTGAAGTCTGAAGATAATGCCAAATGTTAGATTTGGATCCAGTCTACTCCACCTAGTCCCCCCTTAATGGTAACATAACTAGGCGTATATCAGGAAGTAAAAGCATGTAAGCAAATAGTCACTGAATCTGCTGGCTTTATTTTAGTGCAGTTTCACTTCATTAGCTCTCAACTAGAAATCGCACTGACCGAGTGATTGGTTCTAGATTTTTCAATTCGCTGGCCCCCCTGTTGCATTTGTAGGTCTGTGATCTCGGATGGAACAAATGAAAAAGGAAGATAAAGTTCTTGGGCGTTCTCCAAATTAATCATGTAAAGCATTTTTGACAATTTTCCTTTTCTTCCCCTAGTTCAGGAGTTCCAAAGGGATCTTCAGTTTTTTGTCAGGAATTATGTGCTTTTATAATTAGCTTTTACTCGGCATGCCCTGCCATGTATGTAGCTGAATGGGAAGTAGAGGTTTCACTCTTGTTTCCTGAGTTGGATTGTAGGTTACCTATCTCAACCTCCCAATTGCCATCTCCTCTTAGTTCTTAGGCAGTTGCCAACCACATATTTGAAAACATTTTCCTTTTGTTCATAAGTTTGTAAGCAGATCCGATCAATATATGTATGTATAGATACATGTACATTCTTCTTGAGGTATGCAATTGTGGCACCTGGAACTGATCTGAGTCATTATGTGTTTTTTCGTGTGTTACTGTCTATTTCACTTCAATTAAATACTCAGTTTGGAATGCTACTTATTTTCAAATTTGTCAAACTTTCAGGAGTTGAAACTCCGAAGAAATGCTATCATTGTTCTGGCTTTCTTAGCATCGTCCGGAAAAGCTGGCTTTGAAATTGTCTTGGGTCATAGGCTTCCGAAAAGGAGTGACTTTCTTACATTGATTTTGCACATTTTGGCATCAGAGATGGACATTGAAGCATCAGAATGTACTCAGCTGCCTGAAATTTTCAAAGAAAGGTATGCATGTTTAGTGTATGTAGCAGATCTGTTGTGTTTGTTTGCTAAAATGTGCATCTGTTCCTTCTTCTTTTGCTCATCATCTAAAATAGTGTCATTATGGTTTCTTAGAAGTTCTCGTCGTAATGTTCTTTTCATCAGTTTTTGTAAATTTGCCTATGACTCTATTAGTTTCTTTATTTTGGCTGACTCCGCAGATTCATTGGTGTAATCGTGTTAAAACAAAATGGAATGCAGCGAATGCTTTCAAATATGACATCCCAAGTTATTTTTGTTATCTTTATGTTGTATATAACGTATATGCATTCTTCTTGGGTTAAATTGCAATGACTTCCCATTCATTTGACTTCTTTGCAACTTTTTGAATGACACACTGATTCAATCTATTTATATGTTATTCTTAAACTTTTTCTGGGATGTTATGTGAATTCAGGAAGAAATTGCTGATTCCAGCTTACTGTTTTTATTTATGTTGGCCACTTAAATCGTGAATCGTTTTTCTTTGGCAGGACCTTGCTAATTCGAGAGGCACTTATCCTTCTGAATAGACTAGCATCAAATCCGCAGTACTCCACTCCTGTTTTCAGAATACTAACGAACAGCCGAGATGTGGCCTCTTTGACCTTGGATGTAGCTAACAGGTTATCCCGCAAAGGCAAATGGCTATGGCAGTCTGACAAGTTGACTCGGCAAATCAGAGAATCTGAAATTGTGGACTTAGCTCGGGTATTTAAAAAAAGGGTGTTCACCTTTTTAGGAGAAAGCTTGTCCTGAAGAAGTCTCGCCATGGGACCAACATCAGCTCCCTTAGAAAGGAAGCTGCAAGGAATGACTAGTTTGAAGAGTGCAAAGCACCAATGTTTTTGGAAGATGTAGCCCCTAAGGGCTTAGTTTTGACAGAGCCTACCAGAGTTTTTCAAGCTGTTATCAAGACTGCTGATTGCTCATAATGCAGAGTTTCCCAGGTTTTGAACTTCTCTTCTGGGCTCACTTTGGGTTCTTGTGACATTTGCCTGTGTAGGTTTTTGTGGTCTCCTGTGTGTGTTAGGCTCTACGGAATGGCTGTGGTATCGTGTTTGGTACCTAAAGTTACGAGTCAATAGTGGTTAGGTAAAACTCAATTAGAGTTGAGTTACATCTAAAAAAGTCCACTACGACTCAATCGGGTGAAGTTATGATTCAAAAAAAACTTAAGATCGATGCTAACATTTTAGGTTTGATCCCAAGGGACTCTATTGAGTCGTAATCTCATCTAGTTAAGTCATAATTTTTGGTACGGTGTTGAAAAATCAGCCTTTGGTGCCTTTTTTGCCGTCTTTGGGTTCTACATATGAATATTCCTTGGAGTTTCTCAGGCAAGAGAATTGTTGTTGGCTGGTATTTACTATGTTTGTTATTGTTAAAGCCTCTGCTTTCAATTATGTGCATTGTGTAGTGCATGGTCAGATGCTTACACGTTATCATGTTGCGCAATTAACCCTATCATAAAACTCGATCACTTTTGAATGGCGGTCTCTTTAATTTTCGGGTCTGTGAGTCTTCTTTCTTTCCTTTTATCTATCTTGTTTTTTTTTCCACCTATGCCATCGAGCTAAGAAGCATGGACATGTATCCGAGAGTAAAGAGTGTTGATGTCTGACATGTGTTTGATACGAATACGTCACTTTCTCGAGAGTGTCCGTGTTTTATAGCCATCAAGTCTTTTTGGTGTTATTTGTTTAGAGTATGGTCAAAACCTAGGATTGAAAAGTGCATTGTTATTCCACTAGAACAGAGTGATGTATGTAGAGAACTGGTTATTTCTCTGGATTGCCTGAACTCAGGGGATCAAGCCTTAAAAGAGGCATTTGAATAGGCAAAGGTTACCTTTCAGGGCTTATAAGGTCTAAGATCTGGGTTTGTGAGAGGTTTAGTTGGGCTTGTGTCATGTCTGACTAATTTCGTTTTGTGCTAATTATTATTTTATATTGATCTTTTATGGAATTTAGAAATCTTATTTAGAAGGGTACATTTCACTAACACCTTGTATATAAGCAAAATTTCATAAACAACCCGTGTTTTCTAAAATTTCACTGCCACTCTTTGTCAATAACCGTAAAATGGCCTTTTACAAAATTATCCTTGATAGATCACGTCATTTTACTAACCTTTACTTATATTATATGTATAAATTATTAATCCCTACAAACCTCTATATCAAATTAACATCAAGTTAATATCAATTTGAACTTCAATTCTATCCAATTGATATTTAATTTTATTAATTTGAATATTAATTTCATCACACTAACACTTATTTTATTAATTTAACTATAAATTAATATTAAATTTCATCAAATTCATAATCAATTTAACCACACTAATACTAAATTTAATTTATCACCAAATTAATATTTAATTTCATCAAATTCATATTCGATTTAATCAAATTAACATTTTTAAATTTAATTTTATTATATTAAAGTCAAAGGAACATTCAATTTATTTAATTTAAAATTTAGTTTTATCAAATTAACATCAAATTGAACTTCAATTTCATCAAATTGATATTTAATTTTATTTATTAAAATACTAATTTTATCAAATTAACACCAAATAATATTCAATTTTGACAAATTAACATTCAATTTATTTAATTTAGGATTTAGTTTCATCAAATTGAACTTCAATTTCATCAAATTACCAAATTTACATAAAATTAGTCTTAAATTTTATCAAATTAACACAAAATTAACCTTTAATTCTGTCATATTTACATTTGATTCTATCAATTTAACATTCAATTTATCAAACTAACAACATTTCCTTAATTTAATCCCCAATTAACCTTCATTTTCATCGATCAATACTAAATTTTTATTTAATTTTATAAAGTTAACATTCAATTTCAAGAATCGAACATTTAATTTTTTTATTAAATTAATGTCATTTCTTTAATTTAATATAAAATATACTTTCAATTGTATTAAATTAACATTCAATTTTATGAATTTAACATTTAATTTTATTATTTTTTTTAAATTAATGTTTAATTTGATCAAATTGACGTTCAATTTAATCCAATTAACAATTAATGTGATCAAATTAATATGAGATGATGTCCACTACTTTTAAGTAGTAAGTGCTATATGGTCAATGGTAAAATTGATAACTCCCAAGAAAATAAGCCATTACTACATCACAACTTTTGTTGGTTGTCACTAACGGCATAGACGACTGGGGTGGTTTGTGGAATGTTATATACATTATAGGGGTGTGCAGTGATATTTTAACAATCAGAGGGCGTGTAAATAAAAATTACTTAAATCTAGGGGGTGTGAGTGAGATTTACCCAATTTAGAATTGTTAGCTACAACTTGTTTGCTTCTAGTTTTTTCTACAATTTGAAAAACAATATAATGTAATATTTTGACAATTATTCAATATTATCCATATTATTGTGAATGTTTACGAGAAATCATTCGAATGGAATAATTTCATTTGATCCTAATTATTCAACCAAAATTATGGTGAAAGAGGGGGACTCTGTTTTTTTAGAGGAGTGGGGAAGCAACGTGCTTCCAAATAATTTCTTGAAGATATTTGAGAGTATTTGAGTTATTTAAGTTCACATGAGACCCACAATTTATTTTTTTTTTCCCGCGTACGTTAGTACAGATAGATGTTAAATCAACCGCAACCATTATGATCATTTGCTTATATGGAATTAATAAAATTGTTCATTGTCCAATATAATTCATATTCATGTTTGGAGTACGAACATGGTTTTACGTACTCATCCAGGCTACCCATCCTTCAAATCCAAACCTCCCTCAAGTTTGCTCAAACCTAAACCTACATATGTGGGCTTCAATCAACTATAGTATGCAGCATTCGTGCCTTAGACTAAAAATTCTCTAAATCCCGGTCCTAACACCTCTAACCAAACAAAGTTTTTAAGGCTTGTTGGACTATTTTGCCAAATCTCACCTCCCAAATCCTATCCAATCCTACAAAGCAAATCTCGCACTAGAAAATCAGGAGATGTTAATCTAGACAAACTACTCGGATTTGACTCGGGTTTTAAATGAGCTAAACATGAACAATTTTTTAAGTTGGTTTAGAAAAATGAGTCTGAAAGGCTCGACTTGTTTATATGTAAATAGTCGAACTACTTGGGTTCGGCCCGAGCGTGGGGGCTAGGATTCGGGTCATTTTTTAAAAATACTAAATTTGAACAATTTTTTAGACTCAGTTTAAAAAAATGAACTCGACAAGCTCGAGTTCAAACTCACAATACTCGACTCAATTAACGCCCTTACTTGAAAAATATAATCATTTCTTTCTATAGTGAGGAACTTGGGCCGGGAGAAATTAAAAGGCTTTTCGGGCTTTTGTTAGAATAAAAGCTGCTTAATAGAGAGAACTTAGCAATACACACAAGCATTGGATTTTAAGCTTTCAATGGGGTATTTTCGATGCTAGGTTAATTTCTTAGCAGTGATGTTTAGATCTTAATGGGGAAATTTTCAATTATTGCATTGAATTTTTTTTTTTGTGGCCTAAAGATATGTATACCTAAGGGCTCGGTTGGAGTTAGAAGGTCTGCTCTATTATTCCTCTACATGCTTTGGTTGATTAATAATGTTCAAACATAACTTACCCGCCCAAATAAATAAATAAATAAGTACCATAACAACTGGCGGCATTGGTTCTATGGTGAGCTTGAGAAATTGGTGGTGTTCATGGATTGTATGGAGAAGAACACATTGATCACGAATACCATCTTATCGAGGGAGAAGCATCGTGCAAGATTTGAATTAATTGTCCATTTAATCAAGCAAATTTGGTTGAGAGACTATCAATTTTGACAGCTTAAGATCTTTAGCCAAAGAGAAAAACAAATTTGAAGTAGAGGCTTAACCAAAGATTGCACATGGTAATAAGAGATCTTGATATTATTTCAAATATTACATCACTAGATGATATCAATCCAAAATTATAACATAATGCCTAGACCACGACCACCACCTCCACCACGAGTCTAGCCACGAGACAGTGATTTCAACTTCTCCTTTTTATTCCAAGACGTCCGTGCAACTCCAGATATCCCTATGAGGGATGTTTGCAAGTTTGTTGTCATCCCATACATCATCTCTATCTCTATCTGACAAGTTCTGAGGCTTTAATTTATCCACTAGATGTAGCGAAATTGATCGAAGGTTGGTTAGATGTTCGATTCCAATTGGATACCCCATCAAATCACAGTACCAAATTGTTAGATCTTCAAGATGAGGCATGGCGCCCTGCTCTAATCTCACCCATCTCAGTTCTTCTAAAAAGGAAAGCCGTAAATATTTGAGACTCTTAAATCCTCCAGCCTTGAAACATAATTCCTCCCCAACATACGCATCATGATGGAATGACATAAGCTGGAGATTTGGCAAATCTTGTAGCCATTGCAGTTGGTGGTCATCCCTTAATTTGCTCCACCCTAGATTTACCAAGACCAGACTATGAAGAGAAGCTATCCAATGTGGTGTCTCCTCTAGATGTCCAAACAAGTAAAGTTTTTGTAGAAGTGGAGGACCCGAAGATAATGTCTTCAGATCAAGCAACTCAAACTCATTCCATTTTCCTCGTGGTGCATGTGCTTCAACCCACAATGTACGGAGGTTGCCCAATTTTTCAAGAGACGAGCATAGGATTTTTCCGTCTTCTGTTCTCAACCCTGAAATATACAAAGATTTTAGTTGGGTAAGTTTCCCCACCTCTCTCATTATAATGTTGCCATTGACTTTGCCTGCCTCGATCCTTCCGAGCGTTTGCAGGAATGACAAATTCCCTATTTCCACCGGGAATACAACCCCCGTATTAGGCACAAGATATCGAAGTTTCCGAAGCTTTCCTATTTCGATAGGCAACTCTGTTAAGTTTGTACCTTCCAAATCCAAGGTTTCTAGATTTCGAAGCTTTCCAATTGATCCTGGAATGAATTTCACATTTGTATTCCTCAAGCTTAGATATCTGANGTCATCTAGTTAAGTCATAATTTTTGGTACGGTGTTGAAAAATCAGCCTTTGGTGCCTTTTTTGCCGTCTGTGGGTTCTACATATGAATATTCCTTGGAGTTTCTCAGGCAAGAGAATTGTTGTTGGCTGGTATTTACTATGTTTGTTATTGTTAAAGCCTCTGCTTTCAATTATGTGCATTGTGTAGNTCTTTCCCAACTACGAGCAGAGAGCGAAGCCGTCCAAAACACTGGTTTTCTTCTACATTTCTTGAGGAGTTGTGCAGTGCTAGCCGTCTAACTTTTTGTGGACACCATATTGCTTTTCCGCTGGCCAGAGTTACAATGTTCAGCTCTCTCGACTTTGAGATAATAAAGTCACGCAAAAGATCATGGATACGATATCTTGTTGGANCGATACTTTTCCGCTGGCCAGAGTTACAATGTTCAGCTCTCTCGACTTTATGATAATAAAGTCACGCAAAAGATCATGGATACGATATCTTGTTGAAATAAATTTATTTTTTTCCTCCAAGACTTGGATTAAACTTCTATTTAGAAGTTCATTAAAATAGCCCTCTGCTACTTCTTCTGCCAACTTTCTTTCTTTCTCTTGTGCAAATCTTTCCGCAGCCCATAGTCGAATCACTTGCCCCTTTTCAATCTCGTGATCCTCAGGAAAAATGCTCAAGTATAAGAAACAAATTTTGAGATAGTAAGGCAAATCAAAATAACTGAGAGAGAATATTTTGTTTATCCTCTCAAGTTTGTCATTGTCTTCTAGTTCACCGCCGAGATTCCGCTGAACCATCATCCACTCATCAATTCTGCTTGTGTCCTTCAAAGCCAAAACACCACTGAGTACCACAATTGCGAGTGGCAATCCCCCACACTTCCCTAATATTTCTCGTGAAATTTTTTCTAAATGCGGAGGACAAGTTTTGTCTTTGAAGGTTTTCTTACAAAACAAAACCCATGACTTTTCATCAGACAAGACCTTCATTTCATAGATATAATCACGGGATTCTGAGCACGATGTTTTTGCTACATCAAGTGTACGAGTGGTGANACTTCATTTTATAGATATAATCAAGGGATTCTAAGCACGATGCTTTTGCTACATCAAGTGTACGAGTGGTAACGATTACACAACTACCACAATTGTTGTTAGGAAATATATGCTTGAAGCCATCCCATGCAACTATGCTCCATACATCATCTAAAACAACCACGTACCTTTGTTCCCGGAGGAATTCTTTGATGACTTCTTTCAGCTCATTGTCATTCATGGTTTCCATTCTTTGGGGTAGTGCTTTCTTAGCTTCATTATAGAGTTGTTCGATCATGTTCTTTAGGAGCTCCACCATGTTGAATGACTGTGAAACAGTGATCCAAGCGTGGATTTGGAATTGTGCCTTTACTTGTTCATTCTCGAAGACTTTCTTCACCAGTGTGGTTTTGCCTAATCCTCCCATTCCCACCACCGAAACCACTTTGAGTGGAGAATCATTATCAAGAAGCCAACCAATCAGTTGTTTTTTGGGCTCCTCGATGCCCACAAGCTGACCTTCTTCTATTAGAAGTGCATCACCTCGACCATCACTCCATGTGTCGCCAATGACAGCAGAGCTCGACCCTTGCTCAATGTTTCTAAATGGTTCAAGACTCTTAGAAATATTGTCAAATCTGGCTTTGATTTTTCGTAGTTTAGAAGCAATTTGATGGCGAGCTTTCAAGCTCTTAATAGAGCAAGCAATCTTATGGAGAAAACCGTAGAATCCACCCCCGTGATGATGCGCCAACCGGAGCATGAATTCATCAAGAACGTCTTCGGTGTCATAAGCAACCTCTCGCAGTTGCTCAACCAAAACTTGGAGTTGTTTATCATCCTTTTCTTTGGCATCGGCAACTCTCAAGAAGGCCTTCATGCGATCCAATTCATCTTTGATGGGCACAACTTCTTCCCGAACACCACCTAAAAGTCCTGCCTCTTTTTGAAGCAAGGGTTTTAGTTGGTCAATCAGAAAGGATACAGCGATCTCTGCCATTCTTTCTTCACTTTTTTCACAAAGCCTTCGGATCTCTCAAGGGTTCAAAGATTGTTTGAATACTCTCTTAACACTCACCAAAACAAACTAGATATAGATCAATATATAGTTGATCTATCTAC
>CAUOFW020002369.1:360647-406027 GCA_963454935.2 Ilex paraguariensis
TATTATAGCTAATTGTGCTATAAGCCTCTTTTTGTAGAATCTGACATAAGTTGTAAAAAACACTGTCAATTAAGTTGGCCCACAATAACTGTCCCAAACAGGAGTACCAAACAGCCTCAGGCCAACTTATTTTAGATGAAAAGCTACAAGCTGACAAAGAAAAGTCCCAAACATGGCCAAAAGTTTATCAACACGGGAAACAAGGAAAGAACAGCAGCATGTGTGTACTGTATAATAGACAAAACCTGCAAGATATTCAAATGTGTAGCATAACATCATCATGATATTACATCCAAAACAATCACATACCATTAGAGGACAGCTTCCTTCCTTAAATAGTGATAGTGCCTTTGTACGGGCATGTTGTGCTTTGTCACCACTTATTGAAACAACTTTCCAACCCCTAGAAACCAGAAAGCAAATAAGCGTGGAAGGACAATTCAGCAACCTACTTCAAGTAGAAGGGGTCAAAAGGTCTGAAATATTCAGTGAAGAGACAAAACGGAGTGCAACATTTTAGTCTTCATGAACAAATCCTGGATGTTTGATTGACAATAAAATAGTAGCAATTCATGGCCTTGCGCAAACAACGAGGGACTAGAAACTAAAGGTATATCACCTTCTTTCCAGCATATTTTCAACTCGAGATGCTTCCTTCTTATACAAAACAAAAACCAATACTCTATTCCTGTTCAAAGGTAAAAAAAACACTGTATCACCAACGAGGGAATGTCAATCTAAAAACATGAACAAAGCTAACTATACTTTTCTAATTCTTTCCTTCTAGACATATTAAGCACATAGAGGATACCAGACCATATCATCCACTATTGATTAAACCAATGAACTGGCAAGAAGTTCCAATCATGTCAATTAACACACAAAAAAAAAAGTTAAAACCTTCAGACAACTGAATGCATGGGAAGAGGAAGACATTCAAAAGAATGAGTCCACTTTAGTAATCTATTAGACAAAAGCAAGATATATTGATCAAACACCCTCCAGGATGTGATAGAGGGGATGAGAAATCTCAAGATCAATGAGAGTACCTCCTAGATTTATGATATTTCTCTAGCAAACAGACCAACCGTTCATCACGTGCTCGATCATCCAGGACCTACAAAAGTAAGAAGATGCATTAGTACAAAAACTAACATCCATACAAACATTGTACTCATCTGATGTCACACGTATCTCCTATCATTTAGGCTGCTTAGTTATTATACCTCCACTATTTGCATGACATCATGGTTGGCAGCTAAATCCTCAGAACCTACAACCACCTGAAATGAAGTTCATTTTTCAAGTAAAGAAAGTGGAAGGAAGATATTATCATCACAGACAAAGATCCACACCTTCACCGGGTAGGGATCCATGAATTCTTGAGCTAACTGATGAACAGGCAAAGGCCATGTTGCGCTAAACATTACCATTTGGCGAGCTGCATAGAACAGTTTGAATCATAAGTGAAATATAATTTTCAAATGCCTGACACAAAGAATGTTCAATAAAATGACATATGGACCTAAAAAACAGAGGGGAAAAAAAGGATTTGGAGATTATCACAGAACAGGAAACTGACTGGTTAATAATACAAGGCTCTAGAAATTTACATGCAAGACTTCTTTTAATTGTTTTGAAGGTACGCTGTCTAAACATTACAGGTCAGGTTACCTAAACTATAAGTAACCAAGCAAGACAGGAAGAATCTCACAAGCCTATAGAAAACAATAACTATCCTGAAACATCAAAGAAATAGACTGTGATAATACATTCCTGTGGCCAAATCAGCATCAAGTGGTACAAAATAAAACAATACACAATGGAACTACCCAAAATATATCACTTTAGGTACCAAACACAAACATGTCTAAGCTGGGACCACCATAAGACCCTTTGGCAACTTTTATTTTCGAACTGAATGTGATCGCTGCCATTGAACAACAAGGTGCTGTTTCTATACTCTCAGGGCACAATAGTGAGATTAAGGTCATCTTGGAACTGTAAAAACAAAATGCTAAACCACAGAAAAAGCATACATATTGTGCCACAACTAGTAGTCTGCAAGATATCCACACCCAAGATGCGAAGAAAAGCAAGTTCAAAGTGCAGACCTTAACAACCTAGACCAAAGGCAAAACCCAAGCCCTGATTCCACCTAAATAGAATAGCTGCCATGGTTTATGTGAAGCATCTTTTTAATAGAATTTTTCATTATCATTTGCTCTAGAGAGATAGAGAGAAGTATTTTCACAATAAAATGATGAACTGGGACCGGCAGTTAAGCCAGTGGAAAAGGTTGATTAAAAGAGCGTTACAATAGTCAAACAATGAAACAAACACTTGATGTCCTATTACAGAGTGAAAATAAATAAGCAATCTTTGCATCTAAGTAAGTTTTATATAAGATTGTTCCGGCATTTCTACGATATCATGCACTTTTTAAATGCATTTCCATATGGTTCAGAATATATTCATATCCATATGCTTCTTCAAACAGAAACAATCTTCAGTTGAAGAAGCTTTTATACCTTAGTTTTATCTTGAACCCATCTCTTCCATTTTTCACAAATAAAAGGGCCAAATTGATTTACTTTATCCTCTGGAAGACTAAGTGAAAAAACTACTTTAGTTACGAGTTAATTTGATAAATTTTATTGCTCTAAACATCTGAACTACAGACAGGAAAAAGAAGACAGTAATTCATTAAAATCGACAGTAAAAAATGTTCATCCAATCCTTCCTACTTCTCATCTTAAAGAGCATGGGCATTATATGTATAATAAATTATATACAAAACTGCTTGGCTTGTAATCACAATAAAAAAATAATGAGAAGAAATGGAAAAGAAAATTGAAAGAGGAAAAGGCATTGACTATTAACTTATTGAGATCAATTAGTTATTTATAGCAGCGGCCACAATGGTTTCAGTTCTATCTACTAATCACATCCAAAAAAATCTATTGTAGATACTCAAAAGGTGCAAATAGAAATACAAGGCTAGGCAAGAATGCTAGGGCTACCAGGTGTAAAACTTAGTCTTAATAACTATCCAAGAAAAGAAAAAAAGGAATAGCAAAATAATAGAGAAAAGACACATTAAATTAGGTGCTCTACCAGAACTTGTTTGGCTCAATATGGAGCGAACTTCTGGTTCAAATCCCAAGTCAAGCATTCGATCAGCTTCATCTAAAACCTACAGAGAGAATCATTATCAAAAATCGTTATTTTATTTATTAAATTACAAAATAACCCAACGTATCCAAAAAACTTATTCATGTGCGTCCCGAACGTGTCTAAAATNAATAACCCAACGTATCCAAAAAACTTATTCATGTGCGTCCCGAACGTGTCTAAAATGTGTCCATCACGCGTTTGAAAGTTAAAAAAAAAAAATAGAAAAAGTAGGATAGTCTTTTTTCACAAGTCCAAACGGACATGTGAGCTAATTTTGAGTGTCCGTACTTTTTAGTTGGTGGGCAGTCGTTGTATTGTGGTGATGGATGGTTGCGGGGTTGTGATAGAAGTGGTAGTGGTGGATGGTGGTGGGGATGGTAGTGGGGAGGTGACAGAGAAAGCAAAAATTAGTCTTTGGCAGTAGATTTTATAAGCCAAGACATCCCCCCTCCCCAAAAAAAAAAAAAAGTGGACAGACAAAAAGCATTTCAAGCTATAGATGGTGATGGTGATGGTGATGGTGATGGGGTTGTGTTTAGTAGTGTAATGGTGGAAACTGTAGAGAGATTAGAAATTAATGTTGCTAGTGGAATAAATTTGAGAAGCAAGAATAGGATGCATCAGAGGCTACACATTGCAGTGGTGGTGGCAGTGGTGGTCTTGGGATGGTACTGACAGTGGTGGGTCGTGCTTGTTTGAAAAAGGAAAAGAAAAGGATAAATGGAAAAACTTAACATCCAAGAGGATATTTACATATTGTTTTTTGGCATCAAAATCGAACTGGAAATAAATAGAATATAACAAGAAGATGTAAACATTTATCAACACTTGAACAAGGAACAACATGAGAAGAATATAGATACTCACCACGAAAGATACCTCTTTCAGGTAGCACACACCCATTTCAATCAAGTCCTTCAAACGACCAGGGGTCCCAATAACAATGTCCTAAGAAAAGAAATGGAGGGCATGCATGTGAGGAATGAAAAAGCAAATCAAGAGAAAAAATTTCAGAGAAATATGTAAGTGGATCCTTATAAAAGAAGAATGCAAACCAAACAAACAGCATCAGTAAACAATAAAGAAAGGTTGGGTACAAAACTGCACTATTCAAAGCATTGAAAAATTAATGTAACAGTCTAGAAATGCATGACAAAAATGTGGACTAGATTATTCAAAAATAAGTTTACACACAATAGCGTGATATATACAATTTGCTGAACGATAATCATGTTAGGATGCATGCGAACAGAACAGGAGGTGCAGCAAGTAAATGTTCATGCTATTATTAACCTTAAACATCTACAGTGCCGTTAGGCAATAATGGAGTATGATCGATCACCAAAGGGCAGAATAAAAATAAAAATAGTGACCAACACGGGATATTAAGAATAAAACATGAGTGGGACATACAATTAAGTTAAACATGCCATGCATTCACAATGTCTAAAAGAAAATTCTTACCACATAACGAAAGTGTGGAATAGATCATTCAAAGATACGTTCACACAGAATGACACAACAGCCTAAGAGATATATATAGTTTACCAGATAATGATCATGTTAGGATGCATACGATTAGAACAGGAGGTGCAGCAAGTAAATGTTCATGCTATTATTAACCTTAAACATCTACATTGCCGTTAGGCAATAATGGAGTATGATCGATCACCAAAGGGCAGAATAAAAATAAAAATAGTGACCAACACGGGATATTAAGAATAAAACATGAGTGGGACATACAATTAAGTTAAACATGCCATGCATTCACAATGTCTAAAAGAAAATTCTTACCACATAACGAAAGTGTGGAATAGATCATTCAAAGATACGTTCACACAGAATGACACAACAGCCTAAGAGATATATATAGTTTACCAGATAATGATCATGTTAGGATGCATACGATTAAAATAGGAGGTGCAGCAAGTAGATGTTCATGCTATGATGGAACCTTAAACATGTACATTGTCAGATGGAGCATGACTGATTCATAAAGGGCGGAATAAAAATAATACTAGTGACCTATGAGGGATATTAAAAATGAACACGAGTGGGGCACAAAATTAAGTATAACATGTCATGCATTTACAATGTCTGAAAGCAGATCTTACCACACCAGATTTTAGAGAAGATATCTGGGGCCCTTTAGAAGTGCCTCCATATAAACAAACTGACTTCACACCGCTATGCTTCCCAGCATCACATAGGACATCTGAAATCTGACAGTGCAAAGCATCATCATTTGGTCATATCTTTTAATAAGTAGCTTTTAAATAACTTGGCAAGCATATCAAATTGGAGAATATGCAGGAACAAAGAAATTTATGGCATATCTGTCCACAATTCAGGAAAAATGGCTTTAAGCCGATGCAAATCATATGAGGAAAAGTTGATGCTAACTTCTGTCCATAAAACTCTTGACTGAATCTTCCAAACTAGCCTTGTTTTCCCTTTTTCTTGATTAGTAAACTCTACATCCTGAGCTTTTTATGAACTGAGATTCATCTTAAATTTGAATTATATCCACTCCATTCTATAAGACTATAATAATGAATATGTCCCAGTTTTGTGTAAGCAATACCAATAAGAACAATTAGTAATCCACACATTTTCATATCTTAAAGGAAAGAAGCTCAGTGAATCAAGTGCATTTATACCCCCTTTTCTATTTTAAAATTCTAGGCATCCATGTAAGAAAACNCCCAGTTTTGTGTAAGCAATACCAATAAGAACAATTAGTAATCCACACATTTTCATTTCTTAAAGGAAAGAAGCTCAGTGAATCAAGTGCATTTATACCCCCTTTTCTATTTTAAAATTCTAGGCATCCATGTAAGAAAACCTTTAAATTTCAATATCTGAATGTCAGTCTCTGCACAGTCAGGGAATATAAGTAGAAATCCAGCAAAGAACTACAAAAAATGAAGGTGGGGTAAAACCTGCTGAGCTAGCTCCCTTGTTGGTGACAGTACAAGGCAAAGTGGATTCACCCTCTTAGATGTTTTTCCACTTCTCTTGTTTAATACATGCATAATAGCCGGAATCCCATATGCCAATGTTTTACCTGATCACAAAAATCAAGATACAAAATCAATCCACATACCACAAATCTTGCTTTAATAGGATGTCAATATATAACTCAACGAGAAACTACCTGACCCAGTTGCTGCAATTCCAATAAAATCCCGACCATCCAAAAGAAAACGCCAAGAATGGGATTGAATTGGTGACGGCTTATCGAAATTCTTGCAGCATTCCAAGACTTCCTCAGGCAGCCCCGACTCTGCAAACGACTTCAATTGCCCATATTTCGAATCATTAACATTCTTACCAGACACCACCACACCTTCATTGCTTTCTCTGACCTCACCGTCAACAGTTCCAATGTTTTCACCACCTTTCTGAACAGACCCATCAATGGTGTCGCCTAATTTGCCAGAATGAGACACCAACCCATTATTCAAACTCTCTTTCTCTTTCTCTTCGTTATATTTCTTCTTTTTCTTCCGTTTGGATATCTCAACTGACCCATTAAGGGTCCCACTGTTTTTAACACAATCAATCACCAACCCGTTGTTCAAATTCCCTTCTTCTTTCTCTGTCTTCTCTTTCTTCTTTTTCTTCTCTTTCTTGGACTCTACAACCGCCTCAAGCTCAGTTTCTTCAAGCTTTCTCTTATGCTTTGTTTCTGTTTTGCGTTTGTTCTTCGTCTGAGATTTGGTCTCACTGTTTTCCATGATGTTGGAGGCTTCTGCTTCGCTGGGAATTGCAGTTTGTTGGTGTTTTCTGCAACTGAACCCCAACTAAACCAAAAACCCCAAAGTTTTCTGAATCCGGAGGGATCTGATTTTCTAGGGTTTAGGCTTCTACGAAGTCACGTAGTTGCCCCTCTATGAGAGAGAAATTACGAAGATGACATCGTATTACACGACGACACCCTTAAACAATTTTATGAGGTATAAATATCATTGATGCTTAAAGTTAATATTGATAATCGAATTCAACTTTGCGACTTTAAAATGTGTCGATCGAACTCTTTTTTTAANAACAATTTTATGAGGTATAAATATCATTGATGCTTAAAGTTAATATTGATAATCGAGTTCAACTTTGCGACTTTAAAATGTGTCAATCGAACTATTTTTTTTTTTTTAATAAATTTAAAAAATTATTTAAATTTGACTCGTTTAAAAAATCAACTGAATTAAACTCCAACTAAAACTCGACTATTTTACATATAAATCAATTAAATTTTATAAAAATGAACCCGAATAACTTAACTTAATTATCAATCTCACCTGAAGAATACCTCCAAATTTGAAATACCCCAATTACTTTTGATTGTTTTAATTTAATCTTTATTACGTGATTCCTAACAATCAGTACCTCTTGTCAAATTTTCTATTAAAAAAAATGAAAAGTCCACAGCAATCAAATTAATTTTTCTCCTAAACACCCTTTTTTCAAAATTTCTGTCTATTATAACGAAGAATTAGACAGCCTGAGTGATTACCATGATTTATATAATTAGATAACAATGGGATTTACATATTTAAAAAACTCATTTAAAATATCTATTATAGTNGCAGGGCAGTCATGGTCCTAATGACATTGACACCACAATTTTGTGCTAGAGTACGTGGAATAGCCTCAAATGCTACTGCAGCAGCTTCATAAGGCCACTGTTTCACAGTCAAATAACAAATTGGACATCAGCTAAGTCCCTAGTCTATGAAAAATTAGATCAACCAAATAAGGACAACTGATTAAAATACAGGCGAAGTTGAGACATACAAGGAAGTGAAATTTACCTTTTCAATGCCTTCAATGGATGAGCTCTTTTGCTTCAGTGTAGCAGATACAGTTAACTCTGTAGCACCACCGCCAGGGAGAAGTTTTGGATTCTTTATGATGTTCCTGGCAACAGACATGGCATCCTGTCAACAGAAATGATGCTTCAGACAATATATTCCTGATATGTAAAAAACTTGTAATTACTGCATCACATGTACCTGCAAATTCCGTTCAACTTCATTCAAAAGATCCTTGCTAGCACCTCGCAAAAGAACAGTGCATGCTTTAGGATCTCTGCACTCAACAATAAATGCAAAGAACTCATCTCCAATCTTCTTGACCTCAAAAAGTCCAGCCCCAGTTCCTACATCTGATTCTTGAAGTTCATCTGGTCTGCTGACAATGACAGCCCCACATGCCTTGGCAATTCTATTGTTGTCTGTTTTCCTCAATCTCCTGATTGCACTGACTCCAGCTTTACTAAAGAAATGGCATGCCAGATCACTAATCCCTTTTTCCGTTATGACCAAGTCGGGTTTGAACTTCAATATTTGCACACAGAGATTCTCAATGTATTCTTCCTCCATTTTAAGTAGGACTCCCCAGTCCTCTTCTCTGACCAACTCTGCATTTGTCTGACTCTCCCCTTTTTTGTATTCGATAGGGCAATCAAGTAGAATAATTCGAGGATTGACAATTTTTCTCCTCATTTTGCCAGGGGCGACAACATCTTTGTTGATCATAACTCCTTTGAGAACCTTGGAATCCTCCAACTGGCCGCCAGGGACTTTCTCAACCTTTATGTACTTCTTAATGTCCACTTCTCGTATACCTTGGCCAAGATCAACACCAACTGTTGTGGTTGCTTCAAGTGCTAAATCCTAGCAGTAAACCAAGGAGAACCAGTAAAATTTAAATTGAATACTACAGCATCAGACCAAAATTCATGAAGAAACTAGAACAAATGAAAAAGATCGGATGTTGGGGGAAACAAATAGCCATTTACCCAGAAAAAAAAAAAAGAAACAAAGGAAACAAAGATCCAGCAAGCCATATTCTTCTTTAAATGGGCTTCCAACCACTTAAAACTTGAAGATAGAGAATCAGCAGGAATAAGTTGCAAAACATAGTATTATTTAAAAACACATCTTAAATAAAGAAATGCCAACCAAATTGAATTTTTTCGTTAAACACCAAAAAAAAAATGCATTTTTAAACGTCCATTAGAATATGCACATTAAAACTTTGGAATCAAATATAAAGAACATACTTACAGCAATCAGATCACCAAATTGGCCAGTAAATTTGGTGCCTATACAGCTCTTCACTAACCCCAACATAGTGATACCTGCCCAAAGAAGTTTAGTATTATTTCCAATTAATTCAGCAAAACTGAGAACCAAACAAGTTAAATAAGGATTTCTCCAATCATTTTCACAGTTGCTCATCCATGGAGAACATTAATTTAGTTTCTTCCCCATTATCTGCAAATTCTTCATTTTGACATTTCTTAATTGTTATTGAAATCAACATACCTTCCTTTTCTTAAGTTAACAAAGTGGGACACATAAAATAATTAGGTTTTTTTCATATCAAGAGTTTATTCTCTACTACCATTTGACTTCAGAAAGTAAACTTTCTTAGTTAAAAATCAATCATATAGAAAATTTTCTAAGAGAACAGTCCACAGAAATACATATCATTCACACGTGTGAAGGATTTAACAGTCAAATGACAAGGGCACTCCCAGAGCTTACGATCATTAACATCAATGGTCATAGCAATCTTGTCAAGCACTGCAATAGCATCCTCAAGAGCTTTATTGTAAGCTGCAAAAGCAGAATATAATCATCAAAAGGTATTTTCTATTTACTAGTTACATAAGTAGCTTCCCGGCATATTACCTCGGCAAATCACTGTAGGATGATAGTTCTTGTCAATGAAAGCTTCCGCAACATGAAGCATCTCACCAGCTTGAACAAAATTTTCAAATAAGAAATCAGTAATGAGTTGAAAGATACTATCATTTGTACAGAATACCGAATGAACAATGTAACACACCCCACTCTAGACAATGGGTAAACCCTTTCGTAAAAATTTATTTTCAAAAAGGACTATGAAGCAGTAAAAATTTATTTTCACAAGGAATTATGAAGCAGTAATACCTAGTTTCATTCCTCAGATGAAAGGGCTAAATTGTTATACTTCTTGGAAAATCTCCACATTTAAGGGGCTNTAGTATTATTTCCAATTAATTCAGCAAAACTGAGAACCAAACAAGTTAAATAAGGATTTCTCCAATCATTTTCACAGTTGCTCATCCATGGAGAACATTAATTTAGTTTCTTCCCCATTATCTGCAAATTCTTCATTTTGACATTTCTTAATTGTTATTGAAATCAACATACCTTCCTTTTCTTAAGTTAACAAAGTGGGACACATAAAATAATTAGGTTTTTTTCATATCAAGAGTTTATTCTCTACTACCATTTGACTTCAGAAAGTAAACTTTCTTAGTTAAAAATCAATCATATAGAAAATTTTCTAAGAGAACAGTCCACAGAAATACATATCATTCACACGTGTGAAGGATTTAACAGTCAAATGACAAGGGCACTCCCAGAGCTTACGATCATTAACATCAATGGTCATAGCAATCTTGTCAAGCACTGCAATAGCATCCTCAAGAGCTTTATTGTAAGCTGCAAAAGCAGAATATAATCATCAAAAGGTATTTTCTATTTACTAGTTACATAAGTAGCTTCCCGGCATATTACCTCGGCAAATCACTGTAGGATGATAGTTCTTGTCAATGAAAGCTTCCGCAACATGAAGCATCTCACCAGCTTGAACAAAATTTTCAAATAAGAAATCAGTAATGAGTTGAAAGATACTATCATTTGTACAGAATACCGAATGAACAATGTAACACACCCCACTCTAGACAATGGGTAAACCCTTTCGTAAAAATTTATTTTCAAAAAGGACTATGAAGCAGTAAAAATTTATTTTCACAAGGAATTATGAAGCAGTGATACCTAGTTTCATTCCTCAGATGAAAGGGCTAAATTGTTATACTTCTTGGAAAATCTCCACATTTAAGGGGTTAGGTATGTTGCCTAGAGACATGTTCCAGCTATTACTTTATTCCTATTCTCTCTGTATTTTTCAAATTGAAGAAATTCTGGAGAGGAAAGAATTTTGGAAGTTAATTCTCTCTTCTCTTCCCTTCCATGCTCGTATCCTCTCCCTAACAAGACAGTGTGCAAGCACATGCATACTCCAGAACCATGATCATCATCACAGCTGTACTCTAGAACCATGATCATCACAGCTGTACTCTACTTGCTATTGTATGCACTTCCTGATGGTATCATTCTCTTAGACTAGTTTAAATCTTTATATCTCTTCTACGTATAAATGAATTAAGAGCCAATACACACAAAATATCGGTTCATCAAGTTCATCATAAATGCATGGCTAACTAATTTAAAACGTAAACTCAGACATAACTTGCTAGCACATTGGTGAAAGTGGAAAACACGTTACAGGCAAGGTCATACCAAGAACAATGACTGAAGTTGTTCCATCACCAACTTCTTCATCTTGTGTTCGGCTTAATTCAATCATAGACTGTCAATACATATTGAAAACCAAGAATTAGAAAACATTGTTAGTTTAAGCACCAAAATACCAAAAGGTCAGATTACATATTGAAGACAAAATACAGTTGAAAGCTTGAGTAAAATTTACACAAAACCAGGGGGCAGAAAGATATGACTAGATGTCATACTATAGTAAATGGATTAAAGAAAGTAGCACATATAAATCAAGAATAACGGCCCACCAAATCCACATTAACAGAGAAAATATGCAAACCATACCTTCGCAGCTGGGTGAGCCAAATCTAACTCACGTAGAATGGCATTCCCATCATTTGTGACCACAATTCCTGCAAACAATCAGACAAACTCCTTACGAATATGGGAAAAAAAACAATAAGTTAGAATAAGGGAAAAAAAACAATAAGTTAGAAAAAGGGAAAGCTTACCATCCATAGAGAAGATAAAGTTATACATGGAAGTGTTACATATAATATAAACCGGAGAAAATATATGCAAATGAATTTCACTAAAGGATGCCCCCAATCTACAGATAAGCGTGATTTATGTAGCCCACCCTGTATCTACACCCATTTACATGTCCCCAAAAAATCCAACCAATAACCAAAACAAGGAATTGATTATGTACTCCGAAAAAAAATGGCGTCTCTACACAATTGAAAGCTCTCTTATTCTGCTACTTCGGATCCTCTACAGAACAGCAGATATTTGTGTACCTCAATCTGTCACATAAAAATAACATGCGGACACATACATGCATATATACAACTCATGTCTAGCACATTTTTGGCAGACACCATTGTAATAAAGATATGACTTGAAAAAGCCAATTTCTGAAACATTACTGCCTTTCACCCAAATAGAGAGAAAAAGATTGAGATCCACACTTACACTTTGGTCTCGGAAATATCATATGTAAATCTTGAACTATTAAACATTTATTCCCCAAAGTTCCATCTTCTGCAGAACAGGTTTTTAGCTAGTTTTTGCAATCCTAAAATTCATTTATCCTAACATNGTCTCGGAAATATCATATGTAAATCTTGAACTATTAAACATTTATTCCCCAAAGTTTCATCTTCTGCAGAACAGGTTTTTAGCTAGTTTTTGCAATCCTAAAATTCATTTATCCTAACGTNAGCTTAATTTGATGAGTTTAATTAGTCGTGTGTTTGTCAAATTTATAAAATTTGTTGTGATCAAGTTGACATATATATATATATTAATTATTACTTGTATTTGAATGTACTATGTTAAAAAAAATTACACTTGAAAGTAANATTGAATTTGTATAATTATTTAAGCTAGGAAATGTTGGAATGCTTCTGTCCTTAGTAAGGGTAGCATGGAATATTGGGACGAGCATAGTGTGTTTTATTGGAAAATGGTCCAATTCCACTTATTTGCTTTATTATTAGGACACCAAAACATTTTAAAACATCTCTGGACAGTAGGAAAGGTGGACTGGTACTACTACAGTGAATCCCCTATTTTCTGAATGCAAATCATTTTTCTGGTTTCTGTTTGTGTGGTCTTTCTTTCCTTAAAAAGTTATTATACACTTCTTCAGATGCCACTAGGAATGCTCTACAGAAAGAATAATCTGCTTTATGGAAGTGCTGGAAACATCTAACTACATCATACAAAAAATTAAGCACATACCCCAGCACCATCAAGCAATTATAGCACATATCCTATATAATTCATCACAATTGTTTCATGTCATTATGAATGAACGGCGAATCTAGAGTATCATACAATCGAATTAAATAAGCACCTCCTGAAGCATCAAGAAGCAACTTTAACATAGATCTTGGACCCAACGTAGTCCGAATTATGTCAGCCACCGCCTGCAAAGAAATAAGAAAAAGGGGAAATTGAATTGATTGTGCAGGGAAATACTTTAAACAGCATCTCACCGCATTTTTGTTTTATTTTACTATTTTTCCTTCTGTATACCACAGTTCGATTTGATTCTTGATTCGGAACACAAGTGTTTCGATCCAGATATGAGATTCACCTTTGAGGCTTGGATATTGGCATGGTGCACCTTGCATCCAGATTCACGAGTCAGTGAATCCTCTGCACAATTCCATTCATACAAACCAATCAGCAAAACATAAATATTTCTGGTAGACTGCAGTCACTACACTAACATGTCAAAAATCTGGGACTTTTTTATACACGTTTATGTATTTTTGCGACCTCACGTTATCTCAAAAATTTATAATTCCATAGTCCCCCACTCCTAAATAAAACCATACAACAACTCTAAATCAGCTTCAGTTTTATGCACCTTTTTTCAACATAAATAACAAGGGAAGGATCAATATTACCTGGATCGCGAGTCAATTTAGTGTGTGATCTGGTATGCTATTTTGGGTTTTGGTTCGTTTTGTCACTCTTTTCCAAATCCCTCTCATTATTATATGATGATATACATAATTATACATCCAAATGCACATAATCAACTAACAGTTATTTTATATTATATATTTATTGTAAAAGTTTTAAAATGGATCATGGTCCAATACAACATACTGGTTATAGAAATGACCACTTGGGGCTATACTTTGGGATTAAGCCATTAAGGTTGTACTTTGTGATACTTGGATCGTAGGTCAATATGAGAATTTGAGTTGCAATTTTGACACTTTGGGTCCCGAACCCACCACGTTTTGGGTCGAGCAACCCCGCTTCGTAGGATGATTGGGGTATTTACGATCCCGATATCCATGAGAAGAAGATCAAAAATAGCTACAAACATCCCAACATTTTTTTTTGATATAGCAAACCAAATGGCAGTTCTAGAATTGCATCATCCATTGTATCTTCAACTTCTCTTTTAGATTAGGATGTCTCTTCTTGAAATGTCCGAAGTGTTTCTAAAACCTATCGGTGTCCAACACGGGCACATCACCTTTTTAGAAGTGTCTTTGCTTCGTAAATTATGATTGTAGTTCTCTATTCTCTTTGATTCCAGTAAACTAAATGCAACATTGGAAAACATGCAAAATATAGAAAGGCTACACTATTCAACACCCATTCATCCCATCAAAAAAGGCAATCACACATTATGATTATCCACGTTGAGTGTCAAAGTCATTCAACAGCATCATGACTAATGGAAAGATGAAAACAGGTAAACTTGATTACCTCCTGTCAACAGTCTGTTGAATCCTAGTTTCTAAAACCTTCATTTAGATAATTTCTCTACTTAGTGTTTCCAAAAATCCAACTGAACATGCTCACCTCTTCATCTCATTCCTACACATGTCATCTGCATGTTGTTTCTTAACAGGATTGCATTCTTTTACACAACATATAATTTATTTTACTAATTATGCCACGGAATTATCCTTTCAAGTCATCCAATAATCGTTTATCAAACAACACTCAGGGAAACATGTCTCCACATCATTATTCATGCCCTCATTTAGGCACCCACATATTTATCTCACCCTTTTTTAATCATAAACAAGAAAAGAAAGCGGACACTCTCATATTGTCACTTGGACATTCATCTTCACATTCAATCAGTTGGAGAACTGATATTACTTAATAACGATCTGAAATACTTTCTATTACACTGGCAAGTCTTATACCTATTAAAGTTGATTCATCTCTTCATTTCCTAGACCACTAACCTAAGATCCATAGTTGCAACCTTGTGTAAACATGGATCTCTTTCTGCAAATACAAGCAAGTTGGCGCCTTTTTTTGGGTGTGGAATGATTGGAGAGAGAAGCACTTCTGAAATAATATTCTATCAACAAAAATATTGAATATGAACAAAATTTTCCTTTTTCCTAGGAAAAAGGGGCATTTTCAATTTCCATGAATCATAAAGAATCAAAGCAAATAATTAAACCATTGTATTAACCACAACCAAGATAAATATACAATCATTGGTTCATATGAACTCTCGAAATCAAACACCAACACTTACAAATTGGCATCCTAGTCTTCGAACCTAACTCTAATCCCAAATCATCTAAATTGTTTGAGACCGCCACTGATGAGCATCTTCTTATCACTTGTTTACACTTGTAACCTTTTCAATTTCTAATTTCCATATTTGACTTGCTTTTTTATGTTTCCACCCACCATATAGATAAAACTTAAGAATTATTCTTGTACTAGTGCTACTACATAAGATCTCAAATCTAAAGAGGCATTTGAAGATTAAATGACATCCAGCACGAAAATTGTAGAAGTTCAATAAAATAGGATAGCATAGTGCGACAGATATGATATTCCTTTTCATGAAGGGCATTTAAGGAACCCCTTTCATTTAGAAACACCATAATTAGCTCACTATGACATAGGCTAGGGCAAGTGATTTGCATCAGCTAGATGAATCCTCTATTTGTCACCCCCACTCCCTTCTAAACAATGTGTGATGCTAAAATAGGCACCATTCAACTTAAATTCGAACAGTTCCCTTCTTGGCCTCAAAGCATTTTCCTCTTGCATTCATGCTGTCCTTTGGTTTACAATGCACACCGAATTAATTAGTACCTCCAACTTCTCTCCAGTCCAATTATTCATGCACCTATACTTTCTCATTTTGCCAGTCAACAATCTAAATATCCACATTTCAATTCTTCCATCTAACAAATGCATACTCCTGTAGCTACTAACTTATAAACACAACACAATTTATTTCGTGCCTTTTGCCATTGTAACCAAAAAATTTCCACTCCTGACCATTACGAACTTCACTATATTCTCATTCTCTATTAGTCCACAAATTTATATGCCCTTAATCTCCAAAAAAATCACTAGTTTTGGATTTAAATCTTGAAATTGGAATCAGGGCAGGATTAGCACAAATTATGAACTATGTTTACCAACTCCAACATCAAGGCACCAATTCCATGCAGCATGAGAATGAACATATATCATAAAAATATGAGTATACACTGTCCATATATAAACACATACTCATTTATATAGATACATTCACACATACAATATGTGTGTGGGCAGTGGGCGCGTCAGTACAAAATCAAGAATTAGATCTCATGGTGAAAGCTGAACTTTACCGCTCCCAATAAAGGGTTTCAGGGTATACTGTTAAAAGTAGTAGGTCTGCTGAATTTTAGTCTAACATTTATGGGTTCAAAATCATTTTAATCTATAAAACTTCCCCCAAAAGAGAATTGAAACCTTTGATCTTAAATTTCGAACAAAATGAACAAATTTTTTCTAACATTTTTAACCCAACAAACTTCATCGCGCATATTCCAACACCTCTATCAGATCAGAACACAAATTGTTCACGCAAAATAAGCGATTAACTCAACAGTGTGAAGAAAGCTGAAAGACACCGGGAAAAAAAATTAAAATTAGTTGTACTTACTGAGAACGAGTACTGGTGCGTGCATGACTGGAGTGATTGTAAACCCAAAGAAATCGAGTGGTTGCTGAAATCGACCTAATGACTAGGGTTTTTTTTTCTGGTTGAAGAAAAGTAGATGCAAAGCAGAGAATATAAAGGAAAAAAAAACGACTACTAAGTTAACTACAACGCTAAGCCTACTGAGTCTACTAAGCTCCTTGTGTGGACCAGAGCTTGGTTGTCATGCATCACCTCTTGTCTAACAATTTGCCGTAGATCATTTGCGCTCAACGACCGTGCGCATTGCGGTAATGACTAGGGTTTGTTTTGGGAGGGAAAATGAAGGGCTGAAAAAGAGAGTTCTCTGGCGGGAGGGAGTGGGAGGGTGGTGGAAAAACCTAAAATGTTCCTTTTAGCACTACACAATACACATCACGTGAGTGAGAATGGGCCAGGAAGGCCCAGGGAATCCATGAATCATGCTGTTCGGCCCGCTTTTAATCATTTTTATTAAGGGAAATATTTTTTTTATCTAATTTACTAATCGTATTTGGTAACGTGATGAATCATAACCATTAAATTGATAATAAATTCTAACTAATAGTAAGGTCAATTATCAATCTAATAGCAAAAAATAAGATATATGCAGCTTTAAGCTTAATTTGATGAGTTTAATTAGTCGTGTGTTTGTCAAATTTATAAAATTTGTTGTGATCGAGTCGACATATATATATATTAATTATTACTTGTATTTGAATGTACTATGTTAAAAAAAATTACACTTGAAAGTAATATAGCACACAAAATGCTAATCATCAATATTGACCCCAATATTCAAAAAAAAAACAATTGGAAAAAAAGNAATATAGCACACAAAATGCTAATCATCAATATTGACCCCAATATTCAAAAAAAAAAACATTTGGAAAAAATGNGAAAGTAATATAGCACACAAAATGCTAATCATCAATATTGACCCCAATATTCAAAAAAAAAACAATTGGAAAAAAAGAGAATTCACCGAAAAACTGTGTTTACTATGGTAATTGAATTTCACGTGGTCCATTAGATACCGGCATTTAAAGATGTGTTTTCTGTTGCTGGAATATATGTGGTTAAAATTATTTGATGTTAGTTAAGTCATAGTTGGTGGTCAAATTTGGAATAAATAAAATTTTAATTTGTTGGTTAAATATTTATTATTTATGTCATATAACATAAATGTATTTTTTACAATATTATGCATTAAAATTTATTTTTTATTAGTGCATTCATACATATTACTGCATTGATATGTTTTGATCTTTGAATTAGATATTTTATAGTCTGAATGAGTGTCTTTGTTAGAGGGACTTATCAAATAGTGAAAGGCTAGATTAAGGTGGTTAAATCATATTCGGAATATTTTAACCTATTTTAACTGTAAGGAGTTGAATAAATATTGGTGGTCATAGAGACTAATTTGGTGACCGGTAACAACTAGTTGACAGTTTTTCAAGTATAAATAAGACTTTATTTATCGATAAAATCATCATTGAGAACACCCAATTGAGTGAAAATTCATTAGAAGTGTAACCCTAATTTTACTTCATTCATATAAAAAAGAGTTTATAATTTTTAAATGCTAACTCTTTATTAATCAAAATTATAAGATCATTTATTATCTCAAATTCCTTCACTTGTTTTGTTTTGTTTTTTTTTATTTTATCAGAGTAAAAAAGGTGAGGGCAAAGGAAATTGCCCAGAGACTACCCCGATAATTTTTCACCGATGGAATCATGAGACCATTGATCACACCCGTTACTTCTATCAGGAATGAACCTAATTAGATTAGCATATCGGTTAACTACCAAATTCTAATGTAAACTTTAAAACTTGAACCTCTAACCTTTANAATCATCATTGAGAACACCCAATTGAGTGAAAATTCATTAGAAGTGTAACCCTAATTTTACTTCATTCATATAAAAAAGAGTTTATAATTTTTAAATGCTAACTCTTTATTAATCAAAATTATAAGATCATTTATTATCTCAAATTCCTTCACTTGTTTTGTTTTGTTTTTTTTATTTTATCAGAGTAAAAAAGGTGAGGGCAAAGGAAATTGGCCAGAGACTACCCCGATAATTTTTCACCGATGGGATCATGAGACCATTGATCACACCCGTTACTTCTATCAGGAATGAACCTAATTAGGTTAGCATATCGGTTAACTACCAAATTCTAATGTAAACTTTAAAACTTGAACCTCTAACCTTAANATTTGATGAGTTTAATTAGTCGTGTGTTTGTCAAATTTATAAAATTTGTTGTGATCAAGTTGACATANTGGGGTATTTACGATCCCGATATCCATGAGAAGAAGATCAAAAATAGCTACAAACATCCCAACATTTTTTTTTGATATAGCAAACCAAATGGCAGTTCTAGAATTGCATCATCCATTGTATCTTCAACTTCTCTTTTAGATTAGGATGTCTCTTCTTGAAATGTCCGAAGTGTTTCTAAAACCTATCGGTGTCCAACACGGGCACATCACCTTTTTAGAAGTGTCTTTGCTTCGTAAATTATGATTGTAGTTCTCTATTCTCTTTGATTCCAGTAAACTAAATGCAACATTGGAAAACATGCAAAATATAGAAAGGCTACACTATTCAACACCCATTCATCCCATCAAAAAAGGCAATCACACATTATGATTATCCACGTTGAGTGTCAAAGTCATTCAACAGCATCATGACTAATGGAAAGATGAAAACAGGTAAACTTGATTACCTCCTGTCAACAGTCTGTTGAATCCTAGTTTCTAAAACCTTCATTTAGATAATTTCTCTACTTAGTGTTTCCAAAAATCCAACTGAACATGCTCACCTCTTCATCTCATTCCTACACATGTCATCTGCATGTTGTTTCTTAACAGGATTGCATTCTTTTACACAACATATAATTTATTTTACTAATTATGCCACGGAATTATCCTTTCAAGTCATCCAATAATCGTTTATCAAACAACACTCAGGGAAACATGTCTCCACATCATTATTCATGCCCTCATTTAGGCACCCACATATTTATCTCACCCTTTTTTAATCATAAACAAGAAAAGAAAGCGGACACTCTCATATTGTCACTTGGACATTCATCTTCACATTCAATCAGTTGGAGAACTGATATTACTTAATAACGATCTGAAATACTTTCTATTACACTGGCAAGTCTTATACCTATTAAAGTTGATTCATCTCTTCATTTCCTAGACCACTAACCTAAGATCCATAGTTGCAACCTTGTGTAAACATGGATCTCTTTCTGCAAATACAAGCAAGTTGGCGCCTTTTTTTGGGTGTGGAATGATTGGAGAGAGAAGCACTTCTGAAATAATATTCTATCAACAAAAATATTGAATATGAACAAAATTTTCCTTTTTCCTAGGAAAAAGGGGCATTTTCAATTTCCATGAATCATAAAGAATCAAAGCAAATAATTAAACCATTGTATTAACCACAACCAAGATAAATATACAATCATTGGTTCATATGAACTCTCGAAATCAAACACCAACACTTACAAATTGGCATCCTAGTCTTCGAACCTAACTCTAATCCCAAATCATCTAAATTGTTTGAGACCGCCACTGATGAGCATCTTCTTATCACTTGTTTACACTTGTAACCTTTTCAATTTCTAATTTCCATATTTGACTTGCTTTTTTATGTTTCCACCCACCATATAGATAAAACTTAAGAATTATTCTTGTACTAGTGCTACTACATAAGATCTCAAATCTAAAGAGGCATTTGAAGATTAAATGACATCCAGCACGAAAATTGTAGAAGTTCAATAAAATAGGATAGCATAGTGCGACAGATATGATATTCCTTTTCATGAAGGGCATTAAGGAACCCCTTTCATTTAGAAACACCATAATTAGCTCACTATGACATAGGCTAGGGCAAGTGATTTGCATCAGCTAGATGAATCCTCTATTTGTCACCCCCACTCCCTTCTAAACAATGTGTGATGCTAAAATAGGCACCATTCAACTTAAATTCGAACAGTTCCCTTCTTGGCCTCAAAGCATTTTCCTCTTGCATTCATGCTGTCCTTTGGTTTACAATGCACACCGAATTAATTAGTACCTCCAACTTCTCTCCAGTCCAATTATTCATGCACCTATACTTTCTCATTTTGCCAGTCAACAATCTAAATATCCACATTTCAATTCTTCCATCTAACAAATGCATACTCCTGTAGCTACTAACTTATAAACACAACACAATTTATTTCGTGCCTTTTGCCATTGTAACCAAAAAATTTCCACTCCTGACCATTACGAACTTCACTATATTCTCATTCTCTATTAGTCCACAAATTTATATGCCCTTAATCTCCAAAAAAATCACTAGTTTTGGATTTAAATCTTGAAATTGGAATCAGGGCAGGATTAGCACAAATTATGAACTATGTTTACCAACTCCAACATCAAGGCACCAATTCCATGCAGCATGAGAATGAACATATATCATAAAAATATGAGTATACACTGTCCATATATAAACACATACTCATTTATATAGATACATTCACACATACAATATGTGTGTGGGCAGTGGGCGCGTCAGTACAAAATCAAGAATTAGATCTCATGGTGAAAGCTGAACTTTACCGCTCCCAATAAAGGGTTTCAGGGTATACTGTTAAAAGTAGTAGGTCTGCTGAATTTTAGTCTAACATTTATGGGTTCAAAATCATTTTAATCTATAAAACTTCCCCCAAAAGAGAATTGAAACCTTTGAGCTTAAATTTCGAACAAAATGAACAAATTTTTTCTAACATTTTTAACCCAACAAACTTCATCGCGCATATTCCAACACCTCTATCAGATCAGAACACAAATTGTTCACGCAAAATAAGCGATTAACTCAACAGTGTGAAGAAAGCTGAAAGACACCGGGAAAAAAAATTAAAATTAGTTGTACTTACTGAGAACGAGTACTGGTGCGTGCATGACTGGAGTGATTGTAAACCCAAAGAAATCGAGTGGTTGCTTAAATCGACCTAATGACTAGGGTTTTTTTTTCTGGTTGAAGAAAAGTAGATGCAAAGCAGAGAATATAAAGGAAAAAAAAACGACTACTAAGTTAACTACAACGCTAAGCCTACTGAGTCTACTAAGCTCCTTGTGTGGACCAGAGCTTGGTTGTCATGCATCACCTCTTGTCTAACAATTTGCCGTAGATCATTTGCGCTCAACGACCGTGCGCATTGCGGTAATGACTAGGGTTTGTTTTGGGAGGGAAAATGAAGGGCTGAAAAAGAGAGTTCTCTGGCGGGAGGGAGTGGGAGGGTGGTGGAAAAACCTAAAATGTTCCTTTTAGCACTACACAATACACATCACGTGAGTGAGAATGGGCCAGGAAGGCCCAGGGAATCCATGAATCATGCTGTTCGGCCCGCTTTTAATCATTTTTATTAAGGGAAATATTTTTTTTATCTAATTTACTAATCGTATTTGGTAACGTGATGAATCATAACCATTAAATTGATAATAAATTCTAACTAATAGTAAGGTCAATTATCAATCTAATAGCAAAAAATAAGATATATGCAGCTTTAAGCTTAATTTGATGAGTTTAATTAGTCGTGTGTTTGTCAAATTTATAAAATTTGTTGTGATCAAGTTGACATATATATATATATTAATTATTACTTGTATTTGAATGTACTATGTTAAAAAAAATTACACTTGAAAGTAATATAGCACACAAAATGCTAATCATCAATATTGACCCCAATATTCAAAAAAAAAACATTTGGAAAAAAAGAGAATTCACCGAAAAACTGTGTTTACTATGGTAATTGAATTTCACGTGGTCCATTAGATACCGGCATTTAAAGATGTGTTTTCTGTTGCTGGAATATATGTGGTTAAAATTATTTGATGTTAGTTAAGTCATAGTTGGTGGTCAAATTTGGAATAAATAAAATTTTAATTTGTTGGTTAAATATTTATTATTTATGTCATATAACATAAATGTATTTTTTACAATATTATGTATTAAAATTTATTTTTTATTAGTGCATTCATACATATTACTGCATTGATATGTTTTGATCTTTGAATTAGATATTTTATAGTCTGAATGAGTGTCTTTGTTAGAGGGACTTATCAAATAGTGAAAGGCTAGATTAAGGTGGTTAAATCATATTCGGAATATTTTAACCTATTTTAACTGTAAGGAGTTGAATAAATATTGGTGGTCATAGAGACTAATTTGGTGACCGGTAACAACTAGTTGACAGTTTTTCAAGTATAAATAAGACTTTATTTATCGATAAAATCATCATTGAGAACACCCAATTGAGTGAAAATTCATTAGAAGTGTAACCCTAATTTTACTTCATTCATATAAAAAAGAGTTTATAACTTTTAAATGCTAACTCTTTATTAATCAAAATTATAAGATCATTTATTATCTCAAATTCCTTCACTTGTTTTGTTTTGTTTTTTTTTATTTTATCAGAGTAAAAAAGGTGAGGGCAAAGGAAATTGCCCAGAGACTACCCCGATAATTTTTCACCGATGGAATCATGAGACCATTGATCACACCCGTTACTTCTATCAGGAATGAACCTAATTAGATTAGCATATCGGTTAACTACCAAATTCTAATGTAAACTTTAAAACTTGAACCTCTAACCTTTAGGTGAAAAATTCAATCGATACTCTAATAGACCACCTCACTCAGTGATCTACAAAATAGGATCGTATTAAATTCACTCTTGTTTAGTAAAACTTTGGATATGTGTAATTGACATTAACGAGAGTTGAACCCTACTTCAGTCCATAAACTTTAGTCATATTAATTCCCTAACTTTGGGGAAAACTTTTGGGTAAGTAAGCCTTTTTTATATAATGTCATTAATAAACCATTCAAGTGATGGTCGAGCGGGACGTGGCTTCATTGTGTACCAAATTCTTAACTAATGCTAAAATTATATAATTTTTTTTTAGTTCAACGGTCAAAGGTGTCCGAGTTAATTTATGCATATCTTAACTAATTTTTTTTTTGGTCTAATCAAAGATAAGTCATATATGTCGAGATTAAAATGTTCATAAAAAATAAATCCTCCACGATCTGACTCAAAAAATTATCAATATTTGANGTGTAATTGACATTAACGAGAGTTGAACCCTACTTCAGTCCATAAACTTTAGTCATATTAATTCCCTAACATTGGGGAAAACTTTTGGGTAACTTTTGGTTAATTGATGCATATCTTAACTAATTTTCTTTTTTGTCTAATCAAAGATAAGTCATATATGTCGAGATTAAAATGTTCATAAAAAATAAATCCTCCACGATTTGACTCAAAAAATTATCAATATTTAAACTATCGAACTTATATAAATAACTATTAAAATTGGATATGACGTCTAATTAACTACTACGTAGCAAATGATTAATATAATTACATGAATTCTAAGCTTTATTTACTTTTTTGACATGCAGTAATTAATCACCTTTATAACTTTTTTATGTTATTATTATAATGAAATTTAAATGCATCACAAGTTCAAAAAAAAGGTAAAAATAGAACTCTTAGAGGAATAACAAAGAAGATTGAAATGCAATTTTAAAAAAAAAATGACACATCTATATGTATAATCTAAAATATAAAATATGACAGATTTCAATAAATCTATCAAACGGTTTCAAATAAACTCATTCAATGATCATCAACATCTCTCTAAAAACTATTCATATTAAATTTTACCTTATTTTTCTTACTTCTCAAAATTAACCAGTTGGTTTACGTTACACTATGTCTTCAAGTACAGACTACCTCTAATAANAAAAGGTAAAAATAGAACTCTTAGAGGAATAACAAAGAAGATTGAAATGCAATTTTTTTTAAAAAATGACACATCTATATGTATAATCTAAAATATAAAGTATGACAGATTTCAATAAATCTATCAAACGGTTTCAAATAAACTTATTCAATGATTATCAACATCTCTCTCAAAACTATTCATATTAAATTTTACCTTATTTTTCTTATTTCTCAAAATTAATCAGTTGGTTTACGTTACACTATGTCTTCAAGTACAGACTACCTCTAATTAAAAAACTAATTCTCATATTTGACATAATTAATTTCTTGATTGGGAGATCAAGGATGACCACTCGATTTTGCCTTCCATAAAGAGTAGAAGCACGAAAAACGAAATGAGAGTGTGGAAAGTCTACTAAAAATTATTTTTTTGTTCAACAATAAAGGGTTTTTGAGTTAATTTATGTACATTTTAATTAATCTCTTTCTTGGTCTNATGCTGTTCGGCCCGCTTTTAATCATTTTTATTAAGGGAAATATTTTTTTTATCTAATTTACTAATCGTATTTGGTAACGTGATGAATCATAACCATTAAATTGATAATAAATTCTAACTAATAGTAAGGTCAATTATCAATCTAATAGCAAAAAATAAGATATATGCAGCTTTAAGCTTAATTTGATGAGTTTAATTAGTCGTGTGTTTGTCAAATTTATAAAATTTGTTGTGATCGAGTCGACATATATATATATTAATTATTACTTGTATTTGAATGTACTATGTTAAAAAAAATTACACTTGAAAGTAATATAGCACACAAAATGCTAATCATCAATATTGACCCCAATATTCAAAAAAAAAAACATTTGGAAAAAAAGAGAATTCACCGAAAAACTGTGTTTACTATGGTAATTGAATTTCACGTGGTCCATTAGATACCGGCATTTAAAGATGTGTTTTCTGTTGCTGGAATATATGTGGTTAAAATTATTTGATGTTAGTTAAGTCATAGTTGGTGGTCAAATTTGGAATAAATAAAATTTTAATTTGTTGGTTAAATATTTATTATTTATGTCATATAACATAAATGTATTTTTTACAATATTATGTATTAAAATTTATTTTTTATTAGTGCATTCATACATATTACTGCATTGATATGTTTTGATCTTTGAATTAGATATTTTATAGTCTGAATGAGTGTCTTTGTTAGGTGGACTTATCAAATAGTGAAAGGCTAGATTAAGGTGGTTAAATCATATTCGGAATATTTTAACCTATTTTAACTGTAAGGAGTTGAATAAATATTGGTGGTCATAGAGACTAATTTGGTGACCGGTAACAACTAGTTGACAGTTTTTCAAGTATAAATAAGACTTTATTTATCGATAAAATCATCATTGAGAACACCCAATTGAGTGAAAATTCATTAGAAGTGTAACCCTAATTTTACTTCATTCATATAAAAAAGAGTTTATAATTTTTAAATGCTAACTCTTTATTAATCAAAATTATAAGATCATTTATTATCTCAAATTCCTTCACTTGTTTTGTTTTGTTTTTTTTATTTTATCAGAGTAAAAAAGGTGAGGGCAAAGGAAATTGGCCAGAGACTACCCCGATAATTTTTCACCGATGGGATCATGAGACCATTGATCACACCCGTTACTTCTATCAGGAATGAACCTAATTAGGTTAGCATATCGGTTAACTACCAAATTCTAATGTAAACTTTAAAACTTGAACCTCTAACCTTAAGGTGAAAAATTCAATCGATACTCTAATAGACCACCTCACTCAGTGATCTACAAAATAGGATCGTATTAAATTCACTCTTGTTTAGTAAAACTTTGGATATGTGTAATTGACATTAACGAGAGTTGAACCCTACTTCAGTCCATAAACTTTAGTCATATTAATTCCCTAACATTGGGGAAAACTTTTGGGTAACTTTTGGTTAATTGATGCATATCTTAACTAATTTTCTTTTTTGTCTAATCAAAGATAAGTCATATATGTCGAGATTAAAATGTTCATAAAAAATAAATCCTCCACGATTTGACTCAAAAAATTATCAATATTTAAACTATCGAACTTATATAAATAACTATTAAAATTGGATATGACGTCTAATTAACTACTACGTAGCAAATGATTAATATAATTACATGAATTCTAAGCTTTATTTACTTTTTTGACATGCAGTAATTAATCACCTTTATAACTTTTTTATGTTATTATTATAATGAAATTTAAATGCATCACAAGTTCAAAAAAAAGGTAAAAATAGAACTCTTAGAGGAATAACAAAGAAGATTGAAATGCAATTTTTTTTAAAAAATGACACATCTATATGTATAATCTAAAATATAAAGTATGACAGATTTCAATAAATCTATCAAACGGTTTCAAATAAACTTATTCAATGATTATCAACATCTCTCTCAAAACTATTCATATTAAATTTTACCTTATTTTTCTTATTTCTCAAAATTAATCAGTTGGTTTACGTTACACTATGTCTTCAAGTACAGACTACCTCTAATTAAAAAACTAATTCTCATATTTGACATAATTAATTTCTTGATTGGGAGATCAAGGATGACCACTCGATTTTGCCTTCCATAAAGAGTAGAAGCACGAAAAACGAAATGAGAGTGTGGAAAGTCTACTAAAAATTATTTTTTTGTTCAACAATAAAGGGTTTTTGAGTTAATTTATGTACATTTTAATTAATCTCTTTCTTGGTCTGATCAAAAGTAGCATTCATTCACATTGGGTCTAGGATATTCATAAGAGATAAATTTATCAGGTTTAACTCTAAATAATTGTCAAAATTTAAACTCAAAACGTCTAAATTTATAACTTGTCAATGTTATCACTCGAACTACTTTGACTTTGGGTCGACTAAAACTTGTTGGCTACACTGGGTAAAACCAGGGGATCTTCCAATTATCACTTTTCAAAAAGTGAGAGGTCTTAGTTTTAAATTTGCAAAAAAAAAAAAAAAAAGGGTTGTTGTATTTATTATATAAAACTCGGGGGGTCCAAGTGTAGTTCACCCAATTCTAAATTTCTCAACCTTTTAAAAGGAAGTGTGATATATTCGATTTTTTTAATAGCAGGATAATGAGTTCCACCAAAACTCCCCACCGACCGAAACTAATTTGTACACGTAAGCAACGCAAATCCTACGTGTCGCCCACTTGCTTCCGTACCACACCCTTTGCCCCCGGCCTTCCGGCCCTCCCCCATCCACAAAAACAAGGCTACACCTATCAATTTGGGTTCAAGTACGGTACTAAGTAATTATTTTTTAACATTATATTTTTATTTTTTAAATTCAAAAAATTGTGATATGTATAAAATTTTATTTGTTATTTTTTATAATAAATAACTACAATTTTAATTTTATTTAATTTGAATGACTCACTAAATAAATAAATCGATATAAGCTTAATTAAATGAATTCGAGATGATACCACGGCAACCAATGAACAAAATTTTATTTTAGTCAATTAGGACAAGAAAATCTTTCGACCAATTTCAAAAGTTTTTTGAATTGTTTCAAAAAATAAATGGAAATGACTAAAAAATTTAAGAATTTTTTTTAAACATTGATTGAAAATATACAAAAAAATATCTTGAAGCACCATCCTACACAATTGTGTAAAAACTCCAAATTGAAACATTACGAAAACATCTGAATATATTATGCAATATTTTAAAATATTAAAATTTTATCGCTAATTCGTTTTGACATCCTTATAAATGAAAATATTTTAATTAATCAATAGTTAAAATTATTAAATTTATTTTTTATGTCTTCGTAGCATTACTTTTTTTCAAATTCTGTGCCCCAACTAACACCTCAATAAACAATAACGTCATTGCGCAAAAAAAATAAACAATAACGTCAAGAAAACGTCCGTTAATGTTCCGCTACTCGCATTAAGTTGCTTGCTTTTGCTGCACATTCTTCACTTCATCGGTTCTCTCTCTCTCTCTCTCTCTCTTCACGGAGAAGCCTCCCTTTGCGTTCTCTACGAAAGCCTGGAGGAATCTCTCTCCAGAGTCGCTTCTATGTACATGTATTTCTCTCTCTAGATTCGTTGTATTTGTATGCTTCGTCTCGAACGAATCGGTTGTGCTCTCAGATTCGAGTGTTTTCCATCACGAAATGAGAAACGAATCTTGGAGTGAAACTAGGGCTTCAAAGTATTAGTTCGTCTTCAATGGTGATCAGAGGCGTTGATTTCAAGTGGTGAGTGTCTTGAATCTTTTCTCGGAAACGTTGATTTTTGTCTGTGCATTTATTTATCTTTGGAAATATATGCATCTGGATGTACGTTTTTTGTAATTTGTTTCAGTGAATCGAAGGAGTGAGTTTCAATTTCGGTTCTTGCAGGTACGATGGGTTTTTCTTGTCAATGCTGGCGATGAGTATGTATCCTTTGAACGTTAAGCTTCATTGTTTAATTTTCTTCCGTTGTGGTTTTTCTTCTTGTTTTGTTTGTTTAATCTGATTCTTTTAAATGACCGGACAAAATGGCTTCTTTAACCGTATGATTATTAGAATAATTGTTGCCATCAATTGGAAGAGGTACCATCTTTGTACATACCCATTGCACATATGGATCGTGGTGAGTATTATCATTCTATCATGTGACAAAGTTGGATCTACTCGAATTGTGCTTCTTATGCTACTTTTCCAAATGTGTAGTCTAAATATGTGTATTTTTCTGTTGGACCAGGTTGACTACACGACGGTGTTTGTTTTTAGGCTTTTGATGTTTGTGGATTATGGTCTTGCTTCTGGGATGGGATTGTAAGGCCTCAGATCTTAATCTATTACAGGCTATTTTTAATTTTACGAGGAAATTCAGATGCTATTTTTTGAATTCACTGTCATGTTTTACTTGATTGTGTGTGCTTCATCAAGAATTTGCATTCAGTTTGCCATATTGTTAAGCCACATTTAGTTGGTTATGAGGTTTCTACAATAGTTTTTCTGAATATTTTCTCTAACTTAAGAGTGGAGAAAAATTCCTTGGTAGGTTTTTGAATCTTTCCTTTCCAATACTGATGTTTGCAATTTTGATCTCGAACCTTCTTATGGAATGATTGCATAGATGTGCGGCTTGCTTTGTGCTTTAGTTCTCTGAAGGCATTCTACCAAAATTGTGCATATTCGGTTATCTTATCTTCAAATTCATACGGTTGTAGGGATTTTGGGTGGCAACAGAGGTATGCTCGTTTTTGTGGAAGAATGGTGGTTCTTTCAATTCTTTCTCTGCTATTTTATCCTTTTCTTTGGGCTTGGACTATTATTGGTACCTTATGGTTCACTAATGCCAGAAACTGCGTGAGTTTTTCATTTCCTTCCTTAGCTTTTTCTTTTCCCGGTTACAGAGGAGGAGTGATGTAAGCTAAAATTGGACTTAAACTGGAGTTGATTTTTTTTGAATGCTTGCAGTTGCCTGAAGAAGGTCAGAAATGGGGTTTCCTTATTTGGTTACTTTTCAGCTACTGTGGACTCTTTTGCATTGCCTGCATCTCTGTGGGGAAGGTTAACATTTTACAACCCTGTCTCATCAAACAAAACATGATAGCCTCTTTCTCCTCGGAATTAGGATATATTGCTTTGATCTGGTGTTTATGTAGCTATTCCTATAATAGTTTTAAACCATTTTGTTTTTCAATAACCAAATATATATCCTGTTCATCATTTTATTGTTTAACTTCTCTTTTTCAGTGGTTAACACGAAGGCAGGCTCATTTACTACGTGCGCAGCAGGGGATTCCTACTTCAGAATATGGGGTATGCTGTTTTATTCCACCATACTTTTCTTTTAATTTTCAATGCCCAAATTATAGGTTTCTACATAAATATCAAGCTTTATTCTTTGTTACTCTTAAATTATTGTTTAAGGCATAATTTCTTACTAATTCAATGCAAAAAAAATTACAAACGAATGGAAAAGATAACAATAAACAAATTGAAGTTGTTATCCTGACCAATTTGCCATACATTCTTCGTAAAAGTGACTGCAAAGGATTACATCTCCGGGTAATACTGCTCCCGCAAATAAATACAGGAAGTTCATCTTTTTGAATGTTTATGCTGTGTTTGTGTTTGTGTTTGTGTTTTTGCTCTTTTTTTTTTTTAGAAGGCCTTATATTTGCAAAGTGTTTTTCTGTGTTAAATCACCATCCCATTCAAAAGTTTAAGAATTTTAAAAGGGTGTTATATAAGCATTTTTTATTTATTTCAACGCGATTCCTCACATCGGGGCCAAATTTTGGGCCATGCACGTTCAAATATTACAGTCATCAAATAACGGCAACATTTAAGCCCTTTTACCATAACAGCATGCTCAATTTTGAACTCATCTCAAATCTTTAAGTTGTTGGAGAGGGTATCACATAAGTATTTATGTACTTCAACACGTCCTCTTGTGCAGGCCATATTTTGGGGGATAAGCATTTTCAAATCTCATAATTATTAGGGTGGTGGTGAAATTTGAACACATTAGCTTCTGCATTATTACTATTATGCTAAACTACCGGCGCATCTAAAATCTTAAGCCTTTAAACAGGATGATACATTAAATACTTTTTTACGTCAATGTTCGTAAGTTGTGTATCCTATCCTCAGCACTTTGCTGAAATTGGTTAAAAACCCTGATATGGTATGTTTTACTTATGCCTCTTGGAAAGAAATAGGGTTCTTGAAGTGGATTAATTTTATCAAAGATTTTATGAATGCCCAGGAATAAATGTTCTTGTGACATTCTTTTGGCGATAGGAAGTCCTATTAAATCCTTCTTGACTTTTCTTATTGCCTTTCCTTATGCCAGTGAAATAGCTTCTTGTAAATTATCTTCATTGGCAACTGCTAAGATGAAAGTTTAATCATATGCATTGGGTGGGCTTGAAGATAGTGAAGAATCCAAGAATTACAATTTTCTGTCACCCTGAAAAGTGGTCCAGCATAGGAAAACTGGGTCACCCTTGAAAGTGTGTGGAGTTCATTTTGGAGTCTTTGTCAGTCTTGTTAGTTTGTTTGAATATTTCATCTAGTTTGACTGCCAATAATACCATATCCGGAAATTATAGTCCACTGGTTTGCGTCTGACTGAAACATAATGATTTTTAACTCTCTACTATATGTCAATGCCAGGAGCATATTCCTTGCAACATTTGCCTATTGGATGTGTTGTATGGGCATTGGTAGTTAGATTTTTGTGTTTCTTTTTCCTTCTCCCCTCCAACCATGTTTTATTGTAATGGTTGTAGCGTCTTTTGGATGGAGTGAATTATTATTCTTTTTGTTTTAAACTTCCTGTCAAAGGATTTTTAAGTAGTAAGTGTATGCTGAGAAAGAATACTCCCATGGTTAGGATGGTTATATGTGCAAACTATCCAGTAGATGAAAGAGTGGTTTCCAGTGGAGCAACGTTAAAAGTGTAATACTAATATTTGGTAAAAGATCACATGTTGTTTCGTTCATAGCTTCTGGATGGTAGTGAGCCTCATAGTAAAATTTGCCCCTGGATAAAAATGGCATTTGCATTGAATAAAAAACAGCGATTGTAAGAATTTTACTCCTTTTATTCATTGGAAGTTTTTAAAATAATTGATGTTGCCGATGATGTGCCACACTTTGGGCATGATAAGTTTGTCTAGTTTCCATTGAGGTTGGTGGCAGACAGTTAAAGTGGGGCTGTAGGGTATAATATCTTTTGGTCTGCAATCAACCTACCTTTTGTTAGAAGAGTTGAATTGTATAATGGCATCTGAAGGAAGATGATATCCACAGGTGAATTTAGTTACTTTAATAGGCCACGTTTGTGTGGTGGATCATAAACAACTTTATCCAGGTTGGGAAAGGTAAGTTTCACAAGTAGGTCAATCAAACCAATGTGATACAACAGCTGATTAATAGTTCGATTGTTTATTATTTTGTTATGTTTGTTCAGGTGTTACAATCGTCCATGCAAAATGAAGCTCAAACTAGTTTTTGTTATACTTAGTTTTCTGTAGCTTGTGGAATGGGAAGCTGACTGTAATCATTTTTAATTTGTAATAGTACTGCCTGTTTGTAGTTTATGTTGGAAATTTGGTTTACATACTGTCTGATTTTCAGGTGTTGGTCGACATGATTCGGGTACCAGGTTGGGCTTTTGAAGCAGCTGGCCAAGAGATGAGAGGCATGGGCCAAGATGCAGCTGCATACCATCCAGGGCTTTACTTGACCCCGACTCAGGTAACAGCTAAAATACTATCAAGGGTTAGAATTGATGCTCCAACTTTCATGTTTGGGTATATTTAAATGCCCCATATTATGTATCTCTCCCAGAATATCGTGCCCTAGCAGTCTGTTTGGACTGAAGCTTTGGTATCTATTAAGCACGTACAAACAAACTGTTTATTATTATGGTAACATCGGGATTCGAACGCAGGACTTCTTNGCCCCATATTATGTATCTCTCCCAGAATATCGTGCCCTAGCAGTCTGTTTGGACTGAAGCATTGGTATCTATTAAGCACGTACAAACAAACTGTTTATTATTATGGTAACATCGGGATTCGAACGCAGGACTTCGTCCTCTATTCTCATATTAAACAACCATTTCATCATGAAGTTTACGCTGACAAAGGGGGTATAACATAAGGATTTATATACTTTAACAGTATTGATTGAAAACTAGTAAAATATGCAGCATATTAGTTGTGGTCCTATATCTACCCTTACCATTCTCTTGCACTTAAACCACATGGCATCAACATTACTATCTGTTTTTATCAATTCCAACTTTTAACGGGTGGGGTCTTGTTTTGGCATGCAGAGAGAAGCAGTGGAAGNACCCTTACCATTCTCTTGCACTTAAACCACATGGCATCAACATTACTATCTGTTTTATCAATTCCAACTTTTAACGGGTGGGGTCTTGTTTTGGCATGCAGAGAGAAGCAGTGGAGGCACTTATTCAGGAACTGCCAAAGTTCAGGCTGAAGGCAGTTCCTACTGATTGCAGTGAATGCCCTATCTGTTTGGAAGAGTTTCATGTGGGGAATGAGGTAAATATATCCTTAGTCCATCAGATAGTCATTGAAATATTGCAGTTCTACAGGTCCTATGATCCCATAGTCTGGCTAGTTGAGAGATTGGCTATGTATCTTCTTTTCTGTGGTTATATTAGATATATCGCCATTTTAATGATGGCACTTCAGAGGTTTGCATATTAAGTTTCGCGTTCAAACTTCAGAGTTTGGACTGTATCTAAAATACAAATCTGCCACCTATCTTGGGCTTTGGCACTGGTTAGTTGATGCAGAAATTAGAACACAGACTGATGGATGTCAGGCAGAGCACCAGACGAAACCCTGTACAGCTTAGAAGGAATCCCTTTACCCCTTAATTCCAAGAAAACCCTTTAATCCTCAAAACATTATTGCTCTGTGGCTGTTTTGGGGGCATGTCTGCTCAGATTTCTCCCTAAATGTGGTGCAGGTTCGTGGCCTGCCTTGTGCTCACAATTTCCATGTGGAATGCATTGATGAGTGGCTTCGGTTGAATGTGAAGTGCCCTCGATGCCGTTGCTCAGTTTTTCCAAACCTTGACCTTAGTGCCTTATCTAATATACGTGCTGATCCAGAGCGATTATCCGCCAGTGTTGTGACAGCAACTCGATATGTGAGAACACAATCTTCTAGCCAGAGCTACCTGTTGAGATTGCAGGGTTTGCTTCGACCAGTCCGCACAGAAAATGCAGGACCTGGCAATGATTCAGACATTGCTTTGGAAGCTGCTGAAAATGGAGGTCTTCCGGGGGCTACTCAGGGTCGAGGAAGTGTAGAGCCCGGGCAAGTACAGGCTGAACAGTCCTCCCCGCAACAGCACTAAACTGTTTTTTGTGTCCGTGTGCAGGTTTTTACTCGATCCCCTAACCACATGGGCGTAGAGAAACTGAATTGACTTCTTTCTATATCTGGCCATTGTTCAATTGCTTGTACTGGTTTCCCATTGCAATGAAAAGAGTTTACTGATTGATCAACTAGTCTCTCTCTCTNTTGCAGTGAATGCCCTATCTGTTTGGAAGAGTTTCATGTGGGGAATGAGGTAAATATATCCTTAGTCCATCAGATAGTCATTGAAATATTGCAGTTCTACAGGTCCTATGATCCCATAGTCTGGCTAGTTGAGAGATTGGCTATGTATCTTCTTTTCTGCGGTTATATTAGATATATCGCCATTTTAATGATGGCACTTCAGAGGTTTGCATATTAAGTTTCGCGTTCAAACTTCAGAGTTTGGACTGTATCTAAAATACAAATCTGCCACCTATCTTGGGCTTTGGCACTGGTTAGTTGATGCAGAAATTAGAACACAGACTGATGGATGTCAGGCAGAGCACCAGACGAAACCCTGTACAGCTTAGAAGGAATCCCTTTACCCCTTAATTCCAAGAAAACCCTTTAATCCTCAAAACATTATTGCTCTGTGGCTGTTTTGGGGGCATGTCTGCTCAGATTTCTCCCTAAATGTGGTGCAGGTTCGTGGCCTGCCTTGTGCTCACAATTTCCATGTGGAATGCATTGATGAGTGGCTTCGGTTGAATGTGAAGTGCCCTCGATGCCGTTGCTCAGTTTTTCCAAACCTTGACCTTAGTGCCTTATCTAATATACGTGCTGATCCAGAGCGATTATCCGCCAGTGTTGTGACAGCAACTCGATATGTGAGAACACAATCTTCTAGCCAGAGCTACCTGTTGAGATTGCAGGGTTTGCTTCGACCAGTCCGCACAGAAAATGCAGGACCTGGCAATGATTCAGACATTGCTTTGGAAGCTGCTGAAAATGGAGGTCTTCCCGGGGCTACTCAGGGTCGAGGAAGTGTAGAGCCCGGGCAAGTACGGGCTGAACAGTCCTCCCCGCAACAGCACTAAACTGTTTTTTGTGTCCGTGTGCAGGTTTTTACTCGATCCCCTAACCACATGGGCGTAGAGAAACTGAATTGACTTCTTTCTATATCTGGCCATTGTTCAATGCTTGTACTGGTTTCCCATTGCAATGAAAAGAGTTTACTGATTGATCAACTAGTCTCTCTCTCTCTCTGGAGCACCGCAGCCAACAAGCTTATTTTTGTTTCTAAGCAATTAGAAGAGCGTGGCATTTGACCTCCCTCAAATAGATGGATCTGGGGTTGATTGTGAAACCGAGCAGAGAGATTCGTCCAGCCCTCAGTAATAGATCTTGAAGAAGATGCATGTTATTGATTGCCAATGTCTCTTGCTTGAGTAAGTCTCAGGAATGTCTCTGGCATGACATTGAGAAAGGAAAGGGAAAGAAGGATTGAAGTAATGTGATCATGTTCCCAAACTAGAGTGAAAGGGAAGAATTTAGGTTTCTTGTCTCGAAGTCTAATGTTCGACTCGCATAACATAGTCTTGACTTATGAGATGGGGGTGATTATGCATACTTCATGTCGTGTTATAGCTACTAGTACATAAAATGTGTGGTTGAGACGGTTCTATATTCTTCTTAAAAAATTTGCACTTAAAAAGAAATTCATCTATAGAATAAAGTATAATATAATTTAAATTTTAAAAGATAAATAAAATAATTTTTATTTTTCGCGGTTGAAATTTATTTAAATTTTATTTTAAAAGTTAATTTGATGGTTAATATTAACACTCTAAATTTAATAGAGAAAATAAACATTTAATGGTGTGTTTAGGTAATTTTTTAAAAATATTGTTAAAATTTATTATTTTTCATAAGTATTTTTTTTTTAAAAAAAATAGTGTTTGGAACTATCTCACACTTTCACCACTACCACCCTCACCCCCTATGTTCCACCACCATCACTACTACCACCAATAGCATCACCCCACTACCACAACTATCCTCATCACCATTGTTCTACTATCATTACCACCACAACTACACTATTACCTCTGCCATAACAACCACCGACACCATTACTATTGTTGTCACCCAGCGCTCCATTATCACCATCACCACTACAAACACCCCCATCGCCCCACCAACCCCATCACCATAGCTGCAGCCACCCCATCACCACCCCCATGCTTTACCACCACCATCACTGTTGCCACCCCATCACCACCTCTTCTATAGCAACCACCACCCTAGCCTCGCCACCAGTGTTATCAGAATTGGATTGGACTGCCGTTCGGACCGGTTCAACCATGAACTGAGACCTTAACTAATTCGGTTCAACCATGAACTAAGACCTTAACCGGTCCGGTTCCCTAATTGGACTGTATAAAGAAAAGAACCGGCTAAAAATAAGAAAATCGTGAACCGATAATTTTTTAAAAATCAGACGATTTGAAGACAAACCAGAGAAACCACTACTCTAGAAGACAAACCAAATAAATTGCAATTGTTTTTATTTGGGCCATTCTTCTGCCCTAAATCGTAGAAGCCACCACTCCAGGTTACCAATGAGCAGCAACCAGCGTTCAGGCTACCAACGAGCAGCAACCACTGATCAGCAACTAGGGAGTAGCAATCACTGATCAACAACCACCGATCAACGACAGCGATCAGCAACCAGCTATTTACAATCTTTATGTCTGTTTGTGAAGNGAAAAATCTAAAAAAGATGATGCCATGATTAAGAGCGGTAAACGAGCCAAACGAGTTCAAGCCTGTGTTTAACAATTTTCTTTTTTTAAAACAAGATTAAAAAAATGTTGAAACTTGACTAATTTTTTTAAAAAAGAGTTTGAGTCGAGCCCAAAACAAACCGAATTCAAATAACTCGTTTATTTTATATATAAATGAGTCGAATTTTAAAAGTTTGAGCCAAGTTTTTAATATTTATTTTTAAACAAGTTTAAAAAATTATTCAAATTCAACTTATTTTTTAAACAAGTATTAAAAATTATTCAAATTTAATTATTTTTTAAACGAATAAAATTAAATTGAGTTCAAAATGAGTCAAATCCAANTGGTCTGATAGATATCTATCTACAAACCCAGTTAATGATATTTTATTGAGAGTATCATCACAGATGAGGGATTTGATATTTTATTGTTGATTTTTTTTGTCATATGACAAATTGCATGTATTTTAGATATATTTTATATTTTTTAGTTAAATTTTGATGNACCTGAAACAACCAGATAAATCCTCCAAAAAAACGACCAGACCTTCTCCGACAGCCACGTCCCCGACGTTGTCAGCTCACAACCCAACCACGAAGCTACCATTACCATTGCATGGATCCCCGGCGACCACAAGTGGCGCAANAACCGAACCGAACCGAACTTAAGTGGTTAGAATCGTTCACCCATGATGTTTTAAATAGTGGTTAATTTCAAAAATTTCTTATTTTTTGCATCCAAAATAAAAACACAAAAAGACAGATTGCTTTGAAATGTAGCTGGGAAAGTGGGACCCCCAGAATTGGGCCGTGAAACGTACTGCCGGGTTTATCTGGCGATACTATCTNAATTATTATATATATATTTTTATTTTTTTATTATATGACCGGTCCGACCAGTTGACTCACCGGTTGAACCAATGAATCATTTATTCAATCCCCTAGCCAATTCGACGACCAATCCGATTTTGTTAATATTGCTCGTCACCGTCATTGTCGCCACCCCCACCACCACCACCCCACTAGTGCCCAACCATCACCATTTTCCATTACACCACTATTGTTTCCCCCACCTTACCACCCCCGCCACTGTCCCACCACCACTATCACCATTATCACTCATGGTTACTATCATCACAACTATCACCGTCTCTTATCACCACCTCTGCCGCCCATAATCATTACTATCGTTCGCTCCCATTATAATCGGTGTTTAAATTTATCTCTTTCCTCTATCTTTGTAATTTAATTTTAGGTGTGAATACAAATAGATTTATTGTTGACATTTTTTTGTTACTCCGTATATTCAAGCACGTGAAATAACTAGTATTAGAAAATCACACCATCATTTAACTATGCTATTCTTAAATTCTCAAAAATCATTAATGAATGGTGCAATAGAATAAAAAAAAATGCTAAAACTTGTGAAGTTGGGTAGTAAATATTCAATATAATGATGATATCACGTTATTATTGTCACATAATGTCACTATACAATTAAAAAATTACAAGTGAACAAAGTGAATTATAATACTTTCATAACTACCAAGAACTATCATATCCAATCATCAATATATAGAATTGTTCACTTTATCTATTGAGTAAATTATATATATGATTATCAAATTATAATTTTTGTGTCAATTAAACTCTTGAATTTTTTTTTTCTCGTATCAATTGACTTCATTAACTCTTTAATTGTGTAAATTAAACATTCTGCCTGGTAAGCAATATAAGCATCAAAATATTTTGGAAAAATCTAAAAAAGATGATGCCATGATTAAGAGCGGTAAACGAGCCAAACGAGTTCAAGCCTGTGTTTAACAATTTTCTTTTTTTAAAACAAGATTAAAAAAATGTTGAAACTTGACTAATTTTTTTAAAAAAGAGTTTGAGTCGAGCCCAAAACAAACCGAATTCAAATAACTCGTTTATTTTATATATAAATGAGTCGAATTTTAAAAGTTTGAGCCAAGTTTTTAATATTTATTTTTAAACAAGTTTAAAAAATTATTCAAATTCAACTTATTTTTTAAACAAGTATTAAAAATTATTCAAATTTAATTATTTTTTAAACGAATAAAATTAAATTGAGTTCAAAATGAGTCAAATCCAAACCGAACCGAACCGAACTTAAGTGGTTAGAATCGTTCACCCATGATGTTTTAAATAGTGGTTAATTTCAAAAATTTCTTATTTTTTGCATCCAAAAAAAAAAACACAAAAAGACAGATTGCTTTGAAATGTAGCTGGGAAAGTGGGACCCCCAGAATTGGGCCGTGAAACGTACTGCCAGGGTTTATCTGGCGATACTATATAGAAACCATCATCCAAATGTCTGGATCGCACGGCTAGAGATATAAAGGAGGTTGACGGCGACAGAGAAACAGAGGAAGAGAGAGATAGATGGCGGTGGCCAACGCTTGGGCTACGGGGCACTTAACAATCCCGATGCCCCATATTGAACAGAACATCTCACTCTTCATCTTTTTCTTCGTCTTTCTTTTTGATTGTTCCATTGCCAAGAAATCTGCTAATTTCTTATCAAAGTTTTCGTCCACCGTCCTCAACCCACAAAACTACCACCTGGTCCAGCCGGCCTCCCCGTAGTCGGCTCACTCCTCCAACTCGGACCTCTAGTCCATGAATCACTCGCCGAGTTAGCTAAACTTCACGGCCCACTCCTGACTCTCCGACTCGGTTCCATCACCAACATAGAATATAGTCGCCTCCACACCTGAAACAACCAGATAAATCCTCCAAAAAAACGACCAGACCTTCTCCGACAGCCACGTCCCCGACGTTGTCAGCTCACAACCCAACCACGAAGCTACCATTACCATTGCATGGATCCCCGGCGACCACAAGTGGCGCAACCTCCGCCGTATAATCAACACACAAGTCCTCACCACCCGAAGGCTCGACTGACTTCAACATCTACGCCATAAAAAAGCCCAAGAACTCGTTCTTCACATCAGAAAACACTGTGTTTCGGGTACCTCGGTTGAGATAGGCCCTCTGTGTTCTATGTTCTTGTGGATTGTTCTTCTGAAGTTTATGAATACCCACGTGTTTCACTTCTGTCTTGATGAAAAATAAATGTACTAGAAACTGCTGACAATGTTTTTCTAGTACAAGTGTGGAAATATCATAAATAAAATTATTGTTGCTATTATTATTTTGTTTGTTTCAATTAAATTTGAATTAATTATCAGCCCCCTAAATCGGAGTTACCAAATTGTCCGTAAGATTATACAAAAAAAGAGAGATGGAAATATTTTCTTGTTTTTAAACAATAAAAAATATATTAATCTTATTTTCTGTGATTTCATCTTTCCTTCCACCTTTAACAAACACACCATTAAGAACCAAAGTTCAACAGTGGTCCATGGCATTCTTCAAGAAAACCTTATACCCCACGGATTTTACTTTTTACTTCTTTACCCATTTTTATTTTTTTTTTTCCTCTCCACCCAATTTCTTCTTATGGGTCAATGTCGCATCACATCTAAAANTAATCGGTGTTTAAATTTATCTCTTTCCTCTATCTTTGTAATTTAATTTTAGGTGTGAATACAAATAGATTTATTGTTGACATTTTTTTGTTACTCCGTATATTCAAGCACGTGAAATAACTAGTATTAGAAAATCACACCATCATTTAACTATGCTATTCTTAAATTCTCAAAAATCATTAATGAATGGTGCAATAGAATAAAAAAAAATGCTAAAACTTGTGAAGTTGGGTAGTAAATATTCAATATAATGATGATATCACGTTATTATTGTCACATAATGTCACTATACAATTAAAAAATTACAAATNTGCTATTCTTAAATTCTCAAAAATCATTAATGAATGGTGCAATAGAATAAAAAAAATGCCAAAACTTGTGAAGTTGGGTAGTAAATATTCAATATAATGATGATATCACGTTATTATTGTCACATAATATCACTATACAATTAAAAAATTACAAGTGAACAAAGTGAATTATAATACTTTCATAACTACCAAGAACTATCATATCCAATCATCAATATATAGAATTGTTCACTTTATCTATTGAGTAAATTATATATATGATTATCAAATTATAATTTTTGTGTCAATTAAACTCTTGAATTTTTTTTTTCTCGTATCAATTGACTTCATTAACTCTTTAATTGTGTAAATTAAACATTCTGCCTGGTAAGCAATATAAGCATCAAAATATTTTGGAAAAATCTAAAAAAGATGATGCCATGATTAAGAGCGGTAAACGAGCCAAACGAGTTCAAGCCTGTGTTTAACAATTTTCTTTTTTTAAAACAAGATTAAAAAAATGTTGAAACTTGACTAATTTTTTTAAAAAAGAGTTTGAGTCGAGCCCAAAACAAACCGAATTCAAATAACTCGTTTATTTTATATATAAATGAGTCGAATTTTAAAAGTTTGAGCCAAGTTTTTAATATTTATTTTTAAACAAGTTTAAAAAATTATTCAAATTCAACTTATTTTTNAGTTTGGGATCGATGTACGCAGATCGTGGGTCGTCACGAATTTAGTGAATTCTGGTAATTCTGGCCTAGCATAGGAAAACTAGGTCACCTTCGAAAGTGTGTAGAGTTCATTTTAGAGTCTTTGTCACTGGTTAGTTTGTTTGAATATTTCATCTAGTTTGACTGGCAATAATAAAATGTACACCATATCTGGAAATTTTAGCCCCCCGGTTTGCATCTGACTGAAACATAATGATTTTTAACTCTCTACTATATGCCAATGCCAGGAGCATATTCTTTGCAACATTTGCTTATCGGATGTGTTGTATGGGCTTTGGTAGTTAGATTTTTGTGTTTCTTTTTCCTTCTCCCCTCCAACCATGTTTTGTTGTAGCGTCCTATGAATGAATGGAGTGGATTATTATTCTTTTTGTTTTAAACTTCCTGTCAAAGGATTTTTAAGTAGTAGGTGTATGCTGAGCCAGAATGATACTCCCACTCCCAGTGTTAGGATGGTTATATGTGCAAACTATCCAGTGGATGGAAGGGTAGTTTCCAGTGGAGCAGCGTTAAAAGTGCAGTACTCATATTTGGTAAATGGGCCAAAGATCACATGGTGTTTTGTTCATAGCTTCTGGATGGTAGTGAGCCTCATAGTAAGATTTGCCTCTAGATAAAAATGGCATTTACATTGAATAAAAAACAGTGTTTGTAAGAATTTTACTTCTTTTATTCATTTGAAGTTCTTAAAATACTTAATATTGATGATGAACGTGCCACACTGTGGGCATGATAAGTTTGTCTAGTTTCCATTGAGGCTGGTGGCAGACAGTTAAAGTGGGACAGTAGGGTATAATATCTTTTGGTCTGCAATCAACCTACCTTTTGTTAGAAGTGTTGAATTCTATAATGGCATCTGAAAGAAGATGATCTGCACAGGTGAATTTAGTTACTTTAATAGGCCATGATTATGTGGTGGANCCAATTTCTTCTTATGGGTCAATGTCGCATCACATCTAACACTTTTTCTCTCTATTTCTTTGTTTGACAGATTATCTATCATGTATTAGAGAGTGGCTTAATTATATATAATTTATTTTACTTAAATTCATTATTGATGATCTATTAGTGGGAAAAAAAAAGAAAAAAAAATCATGCTGCCCAAAAAAATTGTATTGGAGTTGGAGGTGATCCTACAAATAAATAGATGTGCTACACTGAAAAACTACTAACTTTATGGTTCTATCTACACCAAAATATCCATTCAATAGAAACCATGGGCCAAGATGATCCAATTGTCGGGTGATCCCGGGGAGGAGAAAATATTGGATGCAGCCATGATATATAATTTATAGAAATTGCAAATTTTAATATAATAATAATTTATTATTATATGATTTATAATTTATACAAAATTTATTTAATATTTAAAATTGGAGTCAAAATAATTTCGAAAAGAATTTTAGACTCATTTCAGCTCCGTCTTTGAAGTAGGAGTCTGTATGAAATTTTCGAATTCTTACNCCAATTTCTTCTTATGGGTCAATGTCGCATCACATCTAACACTTTTTCTCTCTATTTCTTTGTTTGACAGATTATCTATCATGTATTAGAGAGTGGCTTAATTATATATAATTTATTTTACTTAAATTCATTATTGAAGATCTATTAGCGGGAAAAAAAAAGAAAAAAAAATCATGCTGCCCAAAAAAATTGTATTGGAGTTGGAGGTGATCCTACCAATAAATAGATGTGCTACACTGAAAAACTACTAACTTTATGGTTCTATCTACACCAAAATATCCATTCAATAGAAACCATGGGCCAAGATGATCCAATTGTCGGGTGATCCCGGGGAGGAGAAAATATTGGATGCAGCCATGATATATAATTTATAGAAATTGCAAATTTTAATATAATAATAATTTATTATATGATTTATAATTTATACAAAATTTATTTATTAATTAAAATTAGAGTCAAAATAATTTCGAAAAGAATTTTAGACTCATTTCGGCTCCGTCTTTGAAGTAGGAGTCTGTATGAAATTTTCGAATTCTTTCNAATTTTTTTTTTCTCGTATCAATTGACTTCATTAACTCTTTAATTGTGTAAATTAAACATTCTGCCTGGTAAGCAATATAAGCATCAAAATATTTTGGAAAAATCTAAAAAAGATGATGCCATGATTAAGAGCGGTAAACGAGTCAAACGAGTTCAAGCCTGTGTTTAACAATTTCTTTTTTTTAAAACAAGATTAAAAAAATGTTGAAACTTGACTAATTTTTTTAAAAAAGAGTTTGAGTCGAGCCCAAAACAAACCGAACTCAAATAACTCGATTATTTTATATATAAATGAGTCGAATTTTAAAAGTTTGAGCCAAGTTTTTAATATTCATTTTTAAACAAGTTTAAAAAATTATTCAAATTTAACTTATTTTTTAAACAAGTATAAAAAATTATTCAAATTTAATTATTTTTTAAACAAATAAAATTAAATTGAGTTCAAAATGAGTCAAATCCGAACCGAACCGAACCGAACCGAACTTAAGTGGTTAGAATCGTTCACCCATGATGTTTTAAATAGTGGTTAATTTCAAAAATTTCTTATTTTTTGCATCCAAAAAAAAAAACACAAAAAGACAGATTGCTTTGAAATGTAGCTGGGAAAGTGGGACCCCCAGAATTGGGCCGTGAAACGTACTGCCAGGGTTTATCTGGCGATACTATATAGAAACCATCATCCAAATGTCTGGATCGCACGGCTAGAGATATAAAGGAGGTTGACGGCGACAGAGAAACAGAGGAAGAGAGAGATTGATGGCGGTGGCCAACGCTTGGGCTACGGGGCACTTAACAATCCCGATGCCCCATATTGAACAGAACATCTCACTCTTCATCTTTTTCTTCGTCTTTCTTTTTGATTGTTCCATTGCCAAGAAATCTGCTAATTTCTTATCAAAGTTTTCGTCCACCGTCCTCAACCCACAAAACTACCACCTGGTCCAGCCGGCCTCCCCGTAGTCGGCTCACTCCTCCAACTCGGACCTCTAGTCCATGAATCACTCGCCGAGTTAGCTAAACTTCACGGCCCACTCCTGACTCTCCGACTCGGTTCCATCACCAACATAGAATATAGTCGCCTCCACACCTGAAACAACCAGATAAATCCTCCAAAAAAACGACCAGACCTTCTCCGACAGCCCCGTCCCCGACGTTGTCAGCTCACAACCCAACCACGAAGCTACCATTACCATTGCATGGATCCCCGGCGACCAAAAGTGGCGCAACCTCCGCCGTATAATCAACACACAAGTCCTCACCACCCGAAGGCTCGACTGACTTCAACATCTACGCCATAAAAAAGCCCAAGAACTCGTTTTTCACATCAGAAAACACTGTGTTTCGGGTACCTCGGTTGAGATAGGCCCTCTGTGTTCTATGTTCTTGTGGATTGTTCTTCTGAAGTTTATGAA